>JAHKKF010513919.1:12076-25532 GCA_019740295.1 Labeo calbasu | reverse complement strand
CTTTTTAACCGGAAATGCTTGTCTTCCCCTAGCTCGACTTCACGCATTACATAGTCACATTGGAAACGTTGTGCGTGATGTAGGTGTTTACAGAAGCGAACGCCCTTATTAAAAAAAGGTAAACACAGACAAAGAACTAACCATGTGTCACCTTTCCAACTTGATTACATAATGCGTGAGGAAAAAAAGTTTTGTTTTTTTTTTCTTCTTTTTTGAAAATGACCAATCATTTTGCCAGAAAAGACCCTTATTTCTTGGCTGGGACCATGTAGAGCCCTCTGAACCTGCATTGAAACTGCAGTTTGGACCTTCAACCCGTTGGTCCCCATTGAAGTCTGCTATATGGAGAAAAATCATGAAACATCTTGGATGACATAGGGGTGAGTAAATTATCAGGAATTTTTTATTCTGAAAGTGAACTAATCCTTTAAGACAGGGTTGCTCAAACTCGGTCCTGGAAGGCCGGTGTCCTGTAGAGTTTAGCTCCAACCCCAATTAGACACACCTGAGCCATCTAATCAAGCTCTTACTAGGCATGCTAGAAATTTTGCAGCAGGTGTGTTGAGGCAAGTTGGAGTTAAACATTGCAGGACACCGGCCCTCCAGGACTGAGTTTGGGCACCTTTTGATGTGCTATTCACTGGGTAGATTTTTTTTGTTTTGTTTTTTTACGGGTATTATTGACCTCATTGTATCCAACACGTGATATCAAAACATAGTTTAGACAAACCTCATCACCTTTCTTCTTTAGATACTTCAACCTCATTAACACTAAAGATCAATAAATGCAAAAGAGAAAGTCATCAATATCAATCTCGTAGATGGGGGTAAGGTTAGCCGTGCCGTACAGCAAGAGCTTCGGCTTTGAAAGCAAAATAAAAAGTTATCCAAACAAATCTTAAGAAAATATCTCAGCAAAAGTATGAAAACATGCCATGCTTTTATCTGTAACCTGGAGATGTGCAAAAATAAAGATAAAATATGCAGTTCAGGGAATGTTAAGTCAGACCAGATAAGAATGGAAAGACAGACAGATGAGACACTCTGATAATGGACTTTAGTTAAGAACATATGTAGCAACATTCAGTTACATACACGCTTTGTAACCACATGCTTTTGCAACTGAGAAATTTATGAGTCATGTTTTCCTTGATTGTTATTTTTTCTTAGGTCTGTTTGTCTTCATATCAGATTGTAGATAGCATTCCTAACTTGATGGACTCTCGAAGAGCTGGTCTCTCTGATATCATTGGCTCTACCAGCAGGTGATGAGTCCGGCTAGAGCTTTCAAAGAAGCGAATGCTCATCTGAATTCCTCTTACCTGACAGTCCAGCATTAGCCTTCCACATCGAAGCACTTTGACAGGTTCAGATCTTTCTGCTGGGTCATTCCAGGAACTGAATTTTTCAGGAGCTGCTCTCCTTTCATTATTTGCCATAGGTAAGCATCTGAGAGTCAAATAGGATTGCTAAAATGTCACCTGCCTGACTGCAGTTGGATTGGGTGGCTGCTGACAGTGTTAGTCAAAAGGGCACATCATCTCACATCAGTAAACAAGCGGGATAAGAGCTTTCTCAGTGCCAGAACATTTAAGAACCCTGCCAATGATTAGCACGCATTTAATAGATGCAAAATGTGTGCTTTTTCATACCTTAACTGCTTTTACTAATCACTTAGTGAGCATAATATTCTCAAATATTACAGTTTTAGTACTTTTAGTGCTACTTTAGTACTTCTGATAGTGCTCTCTTTGCTTGCCCTTACTTACTGTACCTATAATTCCTTGATCTGCGTCAAAAGGCTTTTTGTGAAGCATTAAGAGTTTAATTAGAGAACCCCCTCCAATTTTTTACTGTGAAATCTGAAATGTAGCGATATGGAGTAAAACAAGGGTGAGCATGCTTCTTTTTATTGTCCAATTCAGTTTGATTTTTAAGTCACTTCTGATGATTAGGCTTTCCTACCAGCTGAGAACAGACACTTCTTTGAAGGCGAGAGAAGAAAGATGTCTATTCTAGCATGCATTGCACAAACAAACCTTCTCATAATGTACACCGGCATACAAATTCTTTCTTTACCAGTTTTACAAGAAGTAAGGCTGCAGAGAAACAAAAGTAGAAGTGTGGAGTCAGAAGAGAAGTTTTTTCAGTCATCAGTCATGGCCCAGAAGTTACAGCATGCTGAATCAAAATCTGTTTTCATTGCACAACGTTTACTAATCCATCACTGCTGACCATATACGCAACCCTGGACTGTGACTTAGCGGAATTCATTTTTTTCAGTCTGCAGACAGGCGTAAATATACTTACTGAAGTATTTTTATAGTTTAAAAGTTAAATCTGAATTTCTCCACAAGCACATCTGGTCCATGTAATCAATATCTCATTAAATTAAATATAGTGCAGTAGTGGTGGAATTTAGCAAGTGCATGCAATAACTGAGCTGCCTTGACGAGGAAAAGCCAAACATATTCCTCCGTCTCATAAGATATCGATATGCCTTTTTTTTCTTTTTGGCCTAAGTGTTGCACATTGCTGTTGATATCTATACTGTATATACAGTATAAAAGCACAGTCTGTACTGATTCTTGTAGAGATTTGACAGAAGTCATGTTCTCCCACTGCTGTGTGTTTGAGAAGTGGGCAATCATGTGTCATTCCATTCAACAGGACTTATCCAATCCATGGGTAATTGTCTGAGAAAAATTGCTTTTCCAAATATCTGATTCCATTTTTTCGCCAATCAGAGAACAGCTTCGAGAGACGAGCGAGAAGGATATTTATAACCTCTCCTCTCTAAAATTGGCTTAGAATTACGTTCTTTTGCCCGGTCTGACTCCTGCCCACTTGTCATTCTGCTCTCTCTCCATCTCCTCTATCACCTCTGCTATCAACCTCTCAACTTCTGAAGTCCATTCTCTGGTAATGTTTGTTTAATACTCTGAGGACTGCCCTACACTCAAGTGGGAGATGGAGAAAAGAGAGGAATGAGAGAACGAGAGCAAGAGATGGAACAGGAACTTCAGAGAGATCAGAATACCTCTTTCACCATCTTCTCTCTCTTTCTTCCTCTTCTTTTCTTATTACTGATTCTGGCTGTTTCTTCTGCTTCCATTGCATATCTCGAATTGAAAATGAAGTCTGGTTGCACAAGTGGGAAGCAGACCAGTGTTGACTCATTCCAAGTAAAAATAACTTTTAAAGATGACTTTCTTATGACTGTTATGGCATTTTTTTAACTGCAGAAAGTTCATAATATACAGCAATATACATTTCAAGACATACCCACATTAATTGAATATTCTAGATTCTTACTGAATTGTAAACGTATGGCAGCATTCAGGTTTTTTGTTAAAGCACCTACATGTACTCCTCTATCAAAAGCATATTATTTGAGCTGTGAAATTGTATACAGTAGATTGCCATTTGTGCGATGCTATGTTCTAGGTGGGTGAACATCTAGTAATTTGTCACTGCTGTAATTCCTGTTCCTGATCCAGCAGATTGATGGAGGCATGTTGTCATGTACTTGGTGTCAGGTAAAGGCTTTTAAACTATTTCTAATTTGTTTTTGCCATTGAACATTCTGAAAGCATGTAGACAACAGCATGGAGACATGTTTATGTTCTTCTGCTGATTCAAGATAATGGTCTAGAAAAACACATGCTCAGCTTTCACATGCGCAGATATCATGTGGAAGTGATTGTGTTTACAGAGTTTACCAGCATTGTGTTGTCATGAAAATTAATGTTGAAAGGCCAGATGGAATTTTAAACAGATACGGTTAGTAAGTGATTCTTTCACACTATTTCTCTCATAACAAATCTCAGAGAGTTTGGTTTTGCTACACTGCTGCTGCCGCAGAGCAAATACAGAGACTTGCTACTGCCATTACATCCTCAGACAGGCTTCTGTGAGCATGCAGGAATTACTGCTGCTGCACATATAAATGAAATTATCCCATAGCAGATCTATAAAGGTGGAGCTGGGGAAGGTGGAAGGTTTTTGAAGCGCTCTACAACTGCTACAGCAAGCACTAGCCAAGTATTTGAATGTTAAGTGTAGGGTTGACGATATGGAAAATTAAAAAGTCCATTCCAAGTGCACCACACATGAAGTTGTCAACATGATGTAAATGTTAAACAAATAACTTAGAAATATCTTTGCAGAAAAGATGCATTAACTACAACTACATTTTGTACATATCTTGTGTTATATTGTGTTAAGAAATAATACAAGGAAAATGCTTTAAAAAAAATTCAAATGTCAAGGTAATTCAAAATGACTGAAGGTGTAACACCAGTCGACTATTATTTACTATAAATATTCTGTTAAAACAATGAACAGCAGCTTTCAGCCTGTCACCATGATGCAAACATGAAATATCACACATACAGTAGTAATTCTTCGTAGGTTTTTTTATTCAATTGCGCTGCTTTTCATTGTTTTTTTTTAAATGTAAACATGGACGCATCTGTCTGTTGCGCTTGCGTCTCTTGCAGCGTCTCATGCATGAACGACATTCTAAAAATTCTGCACTCAAGTTAAAAGAAGTTCACTTCCATCTTCTTGCATGTTTTTCTTATTCCACTGCCCACGTCGCACCTTTGTCAACACAAAAGCGCATTCTGTGTGAATGGCCCCAGGCAAAGTGAGCGCGTCACACGTGAGTGGTTAATTACATGGGCCAACGTGTGGTTGGATTGTTCTTTTCTCTTTACCGTTATCATTGGCATATTGTCAAAGTGTCTAATTCTAACATTTGGTAATATTTCTGTTGAAAATCATGATTCCTCGATTTCTAAAAAATGAAATCATGGCAAAACATTAAATTCTAATTAATCGATAAAAATCGCCCAGCCCTAGTTGAGCAGCAAGCTCATAGGCTATTGATATGAAAAGAAACCAATCGGCTGTGCCATGTGAGTAATAATGTGATTATATCAGATTGGCCTGTGCCAACTTTGACAGAACTTTACATTCGTCTTAATTAAATTTAATTTATCTGGCTAAAATTTCTTTTTAAACTATACAGTACATTTATTTTAATGTTTAAAGCTTTCTTCCAGATTTTTTCCCCAAAGTTAGGGACAAGTTGAAATGTATTTTCTCTTGTAAAATGACAAACATTGTTGATTTGACCCTAACTTGTTTATTGACCCTTGGACATTCCTTTAATATTCACACAGGCTTTCAGATTCTAATAAATTCAGTTTCTGTTGTTTCTGACAAAGGGTGTTACCTAGGTGCTTCAAAAATCTCCCATCCCGATCTTATTCTTCAGATATCTCAACCTTTTCATTTAAACCTGGACCGATGCCATGTCTTAATGAGGACTGGGCCCTGCAGATGCAGTGAATGGCTGTAAAAGCTGCTAAGTGTTTCATATGGCCATTGAGAAGGAAGTGGAATTCGTTCGTATGTGTGTCTGAAGACATGTGTTCCTTGACGAGCTCGTGAGGCCTTTTTAAAGCTGTCCTCAGCGTAAAGTGCAGGGAAGAGAGAGCTTTTAAAACTTGGCATATGGCAGACTGCACCAACTTTCTGTCCCACGAGTGCCGTTCTGAGCACTGCGGAGTGGCTGCTCTGTGGCAAGATGCTCCGTGAAGCAGATGTTCATTCTCTTTAAGTGGTAATGGTTAATTGTGATCATGATGATGATGGTGATGGGATGAACCTAAACTGTTGAATGTTTCTTTTAGTATCCGACCACCAATTCAAGAAATTAAATGAATTAAATATGGATAAGAGTGAGAGATTCAACAGTGGTTACACAAGTTGGCTGTAGATTGATCGACTATTTGCTGTATCATTTCTTCCATTAACGCACACTGGTTAATGGAATAGTTCACCCTAAGAAAGAAAATTTGCTGGTAATTTACTCACTTTCAGGCCATCCAGGATGTAGATGAGTTTGTTTGTTCACTGGAACAGATTTGGAGAAGTTTAGCATTTTATCCAGGGTTGTACATAAGTGGTCCGCAGGTCCGCATACGCGTCCAAAATAAGAAAATGCGCTGTGTAGTAAATAAGTTCAGAGCGCACATTAAGGAGCTGTTAAGGCACAATTATCATTTTAGATCGACAGACTGTAGTACTGTATAAGATCTGTATAAATTCTAGGCTATTCATTGCCGTTTTCAAAGGACAGTGCAAAAAGTTTTTAAAAAGTCATGCGACTTTTGCCGGCAAAACCCGTCTAACCAGTGGACCGATCTTGTTCCACAGCATCTGAAATGTTGTTATGGTCATGTTGTTACTGATGCTTTTCATTGAACGTTCTTCATTCGGAGGCGACCAAAATAAAAGCTTGCTATTTTAGGTTTGAAAATGATGAAAAATACTTATTTAAATTATTTAAAAAAATTATTATTATCATTTTATTTTTAAGTTTAATTTTTAGTATATTAATAGTATTACCACAATTAAATATTTTATTTATTATTTTATGTAAAAAAAAAATGATGATATTATCACTATTATTTTTTTTTTCTTTTCTTTTTTTTATTATTATTGTTTTTTTAGAGTTATATTTAATGGGTCACACTATGTGCACTGTGAGGACCCAACCAAATCTCCAGACAAAAAAACTTATGTGCACCCGTATTATATCACTTGCTCACCAGTGCATCCTCTGCAGTGAATGGGTGCCGTCAGAAAGTCCAAAAAAAAACCACACACACACACACACACACACACAATAATTAGTGAGTAATCTATACTCTATAATTTTTTTGGAGGATGCATCATTATTATTGTGGACTGGTATTTTGGGGGCTGTTGTGTTGCTTGTGAATTGTTGTGATGTTTTTATCAGAGGTTTGTCGCTGCAGAGGATTTAATGGTGGTGTAATGATACATTTCTCCAAATCTGTTCTTATGAAGAAACAAACTCATCTACATCTTAGTTGGCCTGAAGGTGAGTAAAAATTGTAAGCAAATTTTCATTTTTGGATGAATTATTCCTTTAAGCTTTATACTTTTTGGCGTAGTCTTTGGTCTTTCGACACATTCACCCTTTCCAAGCAGCAGTAATGGCTTTGGCAAAAAAGCCTGAACTTGACTACGGGTGACACGTAAAAGGCACCGGGTGAGCAGACAGAGAACATGAAAGGGAAGCTTATATAGATCTCTAAATGGCGGGGCAGATTGAAACATCGGGAGTGAGGACGCTACAGATGAAAGGAGGGCCGGGGTTGCTACAGGCACGTAGCAGACAGCTAATGACAGGGTCCTTTGGCAAGAAGATGGCATCTCTCTGATCCAACACTCATTGATTATTGATGCACTGCCCCAAGTGCAAAACCCGGCTAGACAATCAATGTTTTCACCTCGTGAGTCCCCATGCACCATTTAGAGGCCTTGATCGTCAAATGATCAAATCCGCTGCAAAGTTTACGCTGATTTGAAAAAAGGAAAAACCGGTGGTATTGCAGTCATCAAGCGAGAATTTAACTTCTCCTGGAGCCAGTTACTGTTTGATCCATCTTTGTCCATTGCATTAAGAGTTCTTAGAAAACTTTGACTAAGCCTTAGACATTCAAACCTTTGAACCAGCCGCTGCTTGGAGTAAAGTTTCTCAATTACACCACAATACCACAAGCTTCACCTCATCAGAGAGAAACACAAATCCCCCTCAGAATCCAAGCTACCTTATTCATCTGCTCCTTCATTTGCAGAGAAAAGCTCTATCTTTTTTTCTTTATTTATATATTTACTTTGTCTTTTCGAGACAAAGGCCTGCTCACACCACTTTATGTTTGTTTGAAAGTAGTCCCTCTCTCTCGAACTAAACAAATCTCCTTTTTCTCGCCCAGGAGAGCCACAGAATCAGGCCTGCCAGCTGAATGGAGAGCGGTATAATTAACGAGAGTGAGGAGGTTCAGGCTGGCTCAATCAGCTCAGTCAGGCAAGGCAAATTAATATTCAAGCATTGACGCTCGTTCGCTCCGAGACAATGTGTCTCGTTTACATAACCCCTCCGCATGGGCGAGGATGCAAAAAGTGATCGGACACAACCATCAATTTTATTTAATTCTGACATTCTGGTTAATGTTTACATTTCCAAAACGACTTGTGTGCAATTATATTAGCTCTGGGTGTGCCTGATTTAGAGGCATAAATGAATTGACGTTGAATTGTTTGCCTGAATGCAGGTTATTAGTTTACATGTCTTGTAATAGTCCTTAGTTCTTTTATTGTTTAATGTTTACGCAGGTACACCGCCTTAATGAGGACGCGAATACACACTAGGCTTTCTGGGAATGGATTTGATAAACTATTTAAGCCTTACTTTGTAATGCTTGATTGACTGAACAGCATTCTCTGCAACTGTTTCAAGTTCATGAAAAACAAAGTGAGCTGAGGTTTTCTGGCTTGAATATTTTAATAGCATTTCTTTTGTAATCTTTACCTTTACTGTCCAACCGCATCTGCGTGGTGCCTACCATGTTAGCCGTTTCTTTTAGAATAGGGTACTGAGACATCTGTGACAGCAGTCCGGCTGAATTCATTGCAAACCAACATGGCTGTCTGCCATCTGCCCACTAACACACTCGAGTCTTTTTGTTCCTTCTCAAGGTCTCGCTTGCAAGGCTCCCATTGTGCACTATCAAAGGGATATCAAGGCGCCACAGGAAAATCAACCTGCCTGTAAAGTTCTTTAAGCCTGTCTATACATTATTAAGCTTTTTGTGCCTATGAGAAGAAAAGGATGAAATGAAAAATATATTTATTTTGAGTTGTAAAAGGTGTCTCAGGTTGCTCAATACCAGAGTGTGTCCATGTTATAGTCAGTACTACAGTATGTACTTAAGTCAAAAAGTAAGTACAATGTACTTATTGTATTCATTTTGTACTGCAAAACACTTTTCCTGCTATTGAAGTTGGATACGGGTAACATTAGGGACAGGTCTGGTGGTATGGGTAGGGTTAAAGGGATAGTTCACCCAATAATGAAAATTAGACCATTATTTGCTCACCCCCCAGGCATCCTAGGTGTATATGACTTCCTTCTTTCAGGCAAATCCTATCAGAGTTATAATAAAAATTATTCTGGCACTTCCAAGCTATAATGGCGATGGGCGAGTTTTTCTCTTCATCAGTCCAAAACGAGTCCAATAAAGCGCATCCATCCATAACTAAAAGTATCTCACATGGCTCTGGGGAGTGAATAAAGGCCTGCTGTAGCAAATCCATGCAGTTTTGTAAGAAAAATATCTATGTTTAAAGTGTAAGAATCACTTTAATTTAGCTTGTGCGGTCTGTTGTACACGGAAGCAGCTCCGGACAAATGACGTGAGACGTTGGTGTTGCGCATGTGCCACTCGAAAGTGATGAACACGAATGCGCCGTGGAGAAAGGTAAACCCAGTCACGAATTAAAAGTTTAAAATAAGGATTTGTAAATAAAAATGTCAGAGGATTCGTTTTCCTTTGCTAAATAAGGAAGCTTTGCTTCCTTTGCTCCTGTAAACAAACTTTGTTTACAAAAATGCATCGATTCACTACAGAAGGCCTTTATTCACCCCCCAGAGCTGTGTGAGGCACTTTTTATTATGGATTGATGCACTTTATTGGACTTGTTTTGGACTGATGAAAATAAACACCCACCTATGCCATACTAAAACTTGGAAGTGCCAGGATCATTTTTAATATAACTCTGATTGGATTTGCCTGAAAGAAGAAAGTCATATACACCTAGGATGCCTGGAGGGTGAGTAAATAATGGGCTAATTTTCATTTTTTGGTGAATTATCCCTTTAAGGGTGGGTTAAGATGTAAGGGATTGGTCAACAGTATAATTATAAATGTAATTACAAAAATTATTGGTATTTGCAATGTAAAAACATGTATGTACACAAGTTCACTGTATCAAATGATTAGTTTAAATGTAAGTGCATAATAGTTAAGGCCACGTAATATAAAATGGGACTGTGAAACTTTAAAAAGTTTACTTTTAAATATATTTGTATATCTTAAGGGTGAATTATATTGACTAATATTCAGAATATAGTATTCTTTTAATAATTTTTACTTAGGTTTTCATTTTTAATTGTGTATCATTTCAAATATTTAACTGATTGAATAATAAACAAACAAACAAATAAAGCACTGTACTGTGATGTAAAAGTGAAACTAAGAGCCAACCAAAGCAGCACCTTTTGTCAGCTTTGGTCACCTGACCCCTTTTAGAAGGTTACTGTCCTGAAAGCATATGCCCTTTACAGCTAAAAAGAGATTCTATCACACATTTATCAACACCGTAGCAATTTTTCATCCAGATTCATCATCCTTTTTTTGGGGCTTCATAAATCAGCTTACTGTAGGAACACAGTACCTGGACTGTACCCTACAGGCCTGTGCTTTAGATGAGGTTCTCCTCTAGAGCAAATGATAAAAGCAAAGCAGAGATTATCTGGATATCAAGAGAATCTAGGGTCACGTGTCGCACAGTGTCCTTATATAGCTTTACTTTGTAGAGAGACCTGACATCCCTTTGAATTCATCTTTACAGCAAATGTTGCAAACTTTTGTTGTTGTTGTTTTGATTGCTGAGACATTGAAAACTGCTCTGCATTGTATTGCTCTGGATCAGTAGAAGATTATTTGCTATTCTATTTTCCCTCAACTAAATTACTACAGTACATGCGATAAAATTAGGCATGCCAAATGCAAGGATGTATCTAGGATTTGAAGGATGAAGTCTTAGTCCTGAGTCACAACAGTATTTCAAAGAGTTTACCAAGCACATTTTAGGGATATTAAAGATCAATGAGCAATAGTGTTCCTATTTGAGTTCCTTTTAGTGTTTTTTTTTTTTTAATATTATTTTTGCAAACACTATCTTCAATGATATTTCTTTGGATTATTAAAATGTTCCTCACACTAAAGGCCTGTTCACACCAAGGATGATAACTATATAGATAACGATAAAGATATATGTCTAAAAAAAATTTAAGAATAGCAGAGTCCAAACCACAGCTATAACAATAAAAGCGCAGAGAAACAATATTGTTGGTATCACCTTCAGAACGTTTTTTTTCAGCTGCTGAACAATAAAACCATTGACAGCCATTCACAATCAATCCTGCTGTCACAAGCTCGAGAATTTAAAGCAGCAGACGAGCACGTGCTTAGAATAAACAGACGATATCATTCGTTGGTGTGGAGGCTAATATAGTTTCAGCATCTATTTATAGTGTAGGGGGCGGGATGCGTTGGATTCCTAGAGAGCATTTGATTGGACAGAAAGTTTGATGAAAAGCAAGTGCAAGGTGATGTCATCAAAATCGTTGATCCATGTTGGCGGAAGTTAGAAACTGTAAATTTTGAATGCTTATATCTTCTAAATGCAAATTTTGTCATTGTTTTGGAACACACTAGCTTAGAGATAACCTTAAGGCTAGCATGTTCATACTGAAAAATAAAAAAACTTCACTTCTGATTTCATGGGGACTTTAAAAGCTGTTTACTGAATGGTTCTTTTAGGAACCCAAAATGTAATGTGCATTGCTAAGAACTTAATTTGGACAACTTTAAAGGCAATGTTCTCAATATTTAGATTTATTCGCACCCTCAGATTCCAAATAGTTATAATAATAGCCAAATATTGTCCTATTCAAACAAACCATACATAGATGCTTAAATCTCAATTTCAAAAAATGACCCTTATGACTGGTTTTGTAGTCCACGGTCACATGTGAATTTTAAAAACACAATGGATATTTTAACATTACCAACACATATTAGAAGAACTTAAGTAATGTCAAGGTCTTGACTGTCCCCGGAATTACTGGTCAAAATTATAGGTCTCGTTATAATTATAATATTTAATGTCAGTCTATTCCATTTCAAATCTGGCTTGTCTGGCTCAGTTGAATTGTCAAACCCAGGCTGCCTGAAATGTGAAGATAGTGTGTTTCATTGTATTTCCCTGTTCAATTCTCTAGCGTGTGTTTTGAAGGATGAAAATGACAGATACTCTACTGTCTACAGTCTACTGTCAATAAAATTACACTTTTCTCTGATCGTGACACTGCGTTTGCAACTCCGCTCTCATTAAAGCAGTGGAGAGATGGCATTGTGGCAGTAGCATGGCGAGAGAAAAAGAATAAAGGAGTCTGTTTCAGAACAAAGGAATAACAGCATATTAGCATGCTAAATGTTACTAAATGTCAAATTGTATGTAATGTGTTAGCGAGAAGAGCAAATATAGATTAGACCTTTTCATTTTTTGGAATAAAGCAATGTACAAGTTCAGTTCTGCATCATAACCGTAGCCCACAAAAGTCTATATAACAGAAATTCTTCTGAATCCCACAATAACAGAATATGAAATTTGAAATAACAAGTATCTGTCTTTTCTCATCTTGCTCAAAAACAGAAAATAACACTTAATTTTCACAGTTTAGTGTCCCGCATGCTTGGAGCTGGATGTCCTCCCCTTGAGGATGCTGTTTTTGTCAAGTTCTCCATAAAACATTAAATATTAAAAACTGGATAAATGTGTCTGTTTCAGGAGAATCAGTTTTAGTGTGTTAGCAATTGGAAAAGCCTGTCATTGCTCTAGCGTTCAATATATGCAAGTTAAACGGAAATGACAAGCTAGTTTAAAGTCAAAATAGTTTGACCAGAATACTAATGCATGAAGACTCCAGAACACGTGTTTGCTGTGTAAACCGTACCATCACATGCACCTGGAAGCTGTTTCAGCTCTGTTTGGCCTAATCTACCAAGTTAGCATTGAAGCAGAAAGGCACAGCATTGCAGTGACGATTGGCCCTATTAAAAAATTAATCCGCTCTTCATTCTTAGCACTGTCACAATGTGCAGCATGGAGGGCCTGCCCGCACACTACCCAGAGGGCCACTCTAACGCTCCGCAGGGGTGTCACGGCGGGATGACAACGTGGTGGTGGGAGGGACCTGTCAGGGCAATTCTGGGTACATTAAGATGTAAAAAGCTTTTAAAGACATTTTACTTCCCACTGCTGCTCAGTCAGTGGTCCTATCGCTTATGAGATTAGACGTTTTTAGGCAGCTATCAAGTTTTGGTTTTTATCTTTCGTACCCAAGAGAGTCGCAGCCCTAATCTTGAATGCCTGTGAGAAATCAAAAGCCTCAGTTTACTCTCGGTTCAGATACAGAGCCTGAAAGGAAAATATATCGTCTTTTCTGTAGTAACGATAATAGAGATTGTGACACGAGGAACATAACTATTATGACAATAAGACAGAAGGCAAACACTAATCAGTTAGTTTTTACAACTGTCATCTGCAATTCACATATTTCACATTTTACTGAGACAGATGCCTTTTAGATCTCCCTAGGTGTAGTGTTTCTTTCATTATACCAGTGGAAATCAGAATCTACTATTGCAAATGAAGTTATGCATGTATTTTTATATACATATCTATCTATCTATCTATCTATCTATCTATCTATCTATCTATCTAT
>JAHKKF010513919.1:0-12026 GCA_019740295.1 Labeo calbasu | reverse complement strand
AAAATATTTTTTTGCATTTTTATAATGTATATTTTATGCATATTATTATACTATATTTAAATTATATACACATACTTAATTGTATTTTACATGTAAATTTTTTGCTATTTTATATTTTTTATATTATATTTTATTCATAAAAAATATATATATATATTTATTTATTTATTTATTTTTTTAATTATAGCATTTAAATTATTAATTATATATATAAATATAAATACATGTGATATATATATATATATATATTACATTTTTATATTTTATGTTTTTGCCTACATTCATGTGTAGTATGTAAAATAATTAAATTCTTTATATTTATATATATATATATATATATATATTAGTCAAATAAATATGAGTGTGTATGTGTTTAATTTTATTATATATATTTTTTGTATTTTTATAATTAATGTATATATAATGTTGATATTATATATGTATCATTTTATTATACATTACATTTTAATTCTATATATATATATATATATATATATATACTCACATACACACAAACTTAATTTTATTATGTATGTATATTTTTTATCTTTTATATTTTTATATTTTATATATTATATTTATATATTTATATATATTTTTTATATTATATTTTGTTTTTTGTTGTGTGTGTTTCTTTATATATATATATGTGTGTGTGTGTTTATATATATATTCTAAATTCATCCTAAATTCATGTGTAGCATGTAAATAATAAATATAAATAAAAACATGTGAGATATATAATTTTATTCATATATAATATGAATAAAAGTAGGTTCCAAGCCACTTTTTATACTTAACATTATAATATTGTAATGACTAAATTCGTGTTTAGCATTTAAAAAAAATGTAAATGTTAATTAGTCATTTATTAGTTATAGGCCATTACATGCAAATGCCAGAATTTTGATATCAGTGCATCACTAAATAAAAGTTTCATGACATTTCATGATGTAAGCATTATTTAATGTAATAACGATTATTAATGACCGTTATTACAAAGTGCTGTCTATGAAATTCCATTCTTTTAGTTGTTTCGAGACCCCATCCAAGTTCCCATTCCTTCAGCCGGCATGAATTTGCTAGACTGACTTGGAAGGTTGAAGGTTTCTGGACTAGATTTTGCTGTCCAAACAAGGTCTAGAGAACAGTGTGGTTACCTCAATGCTGAAGTACTGGTGTCATCTTACTGAGGAGAGAGCAGCTGTATCCCTTATAAAGACCACCACTCATGCATTCACACAAACACATGGGTTAAAAAGACAGACCACCATTCATGCTCTCTCGCTGCTTGAAGAGCCCCCAGGTTTTAATCTTTAAGTATATCTTTAATGTGCATATCATGCGATTTCTACATCAAATTTTGTGTTTCCGTTTCACTGCATCAGAGGTAATTGTAGCGCGTATCCTTTCACACCATTCTTAACCACACCATAGAAACATTTTTCTTTTTTGTAGTAAGACATAAGCATGAATAATTGGTCCTCGTGTGAACATCTTTTAATCATTTTATTATGCAAGACACTGAATGCATTATTAGGTAAATGATGAAATTGCTGCCTTCATGCTGGTTAACATGCGAGCGCTTGATTAATGAACACGGGCAGCTCAGACATCTGTCATGCTTGGACATTTTCACGTCGTCCCCACGATGCTGATTTCCATATCGTGAATCAGGCGTATTCCGTTGAGCTTAAAATATGTCATCATCAGTAGTGCTGAATTCCTTAAAATTCCCTTCGAGCTAAAATGACGTGCGGTGACCTCATTCCGGGCGTGCGGTTAAAGGGAAAACAAATGAGAACCTGAAAAATCAAATTGTGTTTATTTTTAGTTCGGGATTAATCTATGCAAAGCATTAGAAGTTTGCTTCTAAATATGGTGAATGGCTTCTCTTTTCTGTGTGCGTCTGTGAGGATATTTTGGTTCTTGTATGACGGTGGTTTAGTCGTCAATTTATCCAGATTATGTTTTTTTTTTCCTCTGCTGAATGTAAGTGTTAGTGGATGAAATATCCAATTGCATAAAACCAACAGCCATGACCTACATAAGTTAAATGGTGTTTTGATATTCACATACAAAATATTTCTCATAGATGGAGGTCCAGTAACAATTTTTTCTTTTGTTTATTAAATATAGCTGTCCTTAAAGGGATAGCTCACCTGAAAATTTAAATTCTGTCATAATTTGCTCACCTTCATGTCATTCCATGTTCGTTTCTTTGTTTTTTTTGTCCGTACACAAGTCAATAAGGTCCAATGTTCTTGACTTTCATTATATGGACAAAAAACTCAATAATATGTTTTTCAAAATAGCTACTTTTTTTTACCCATCAGCTCTCTGTCACTGACTCGGTGTGCTTTTTCCTTCCAGAACAAAGCAGAGAACTCACTGTCATCTTGTCAGGTCTCGTCTAGTGTAACCTATGCATACCGACACAGATATTTCCCTTGGGAACACACACAAAGTCATTTACTGCAACCTTGTACCTGATTCTGCAGCGTGATGTAGAAGACGATAGAATGAGATCTTAATGATTTCAATCCCGTGTTCTTATGAAGACAGAGATAACAGGAACTCTTCCTCTGTTCTTCCTGTCAGTAACTGGCTTACTAATGATATATGACCTATATGACCTAACACAGAGATTAGCTCTGCTTCACGTTCGGGGTTATTCAGGATACTTGAGTTAAAAAGGCTTAATGTGATAATTCGCCCAAAAATTGTAATTCTGACATCATTTACTCTCACTCGTGTCATTCAAAACCTGTATGACTTCCTTTCGTCTGCGGAACACTAAAGAAGATATTTTAAAGAATGGTGGTAAACAGTTTTGGTTGACTTGCATTGTATGGACAAAAAATCATTGAGATTTTTCTCAAAATATGTTCCTTTGTGTTTGTTATGAAGAAAGAGCATCATACAGGTTGGGAACGAAATGAGGGAGAGTAAACAATGACAGAATTTTCTTTTTTTTTTTTTGGGTGGAGCATCATTTTAACTCTCACTCATGATGCATTCAGTAAAAATGTAAATCTAGACAAATTGTTGCAGTTTTTGTACAAATCTAATCAAGTCCATCTGAAGCGGCACAGTTGAAAACCAAAGAATTACCATCTTGATCATTTAAAAATATGGGTTCAAACATTACTGAAAGTAATTACTGAACTTTTTTTTGTATTATTCAAAGGTCTGATGCATCAGCATTAACAGCCTGTATTGTGCAACGCTTGGTAAACGCTGATTTTAACCTTTAACGAGTGAATGGACAGAATCTTTGAATTTAAAAAAACACATAAACAGTGTTGCTGTTAGCATGACCTGGCGGTACAATCGCACAACCTAGTGTTGCATGTGTTGGATAGCGTACGGGCTAACGGGGTTACAGTGGCGTGAGAGCAAGGGTTGGCCATCACTCCCGCACAGCTGAAACAGCAAGCATTAAAGCCAAGTGCTGAAACCGTACACTTTTGCATCTCTCATTTCGCCCCTGTTCTCTCTCTTACTTCAGCCTTTTGATCTGATTTCTTTTCAGTTCTTTTTTTTATTCTTCCTTATTGTAGGTTGGGGCCAAGCACTGCAGGTATGTAGGCCCTATTGTATTCATTAGTATTCTTACTGTTACTCTGGCTAGGGCTCTATGGTGGTCCCTGGAACTGTTTGGAGGAAAGTTGAAAAATTTGGCAAGCTGGTTGGGGTGGGACTGAATTGTCCTCAGACCAACTTTAGGGTCTCACATTCGAACTGTCAGCTACATTTACGATTTTTCTTCTGCTTGTAGTTTTTTTTAAACCGGTTTTGGTGTAGAAAACACCAAAACTGCACTCTTGGCACTCTTCTGAGGACAGCACCACCCAGGTGTCAAGAAATAGTTAGATTATGTCAACATTACACTTCATACCCTCATTGTATGTCTTAGGTGAGTCCAGTGAGTTCTCAGTTGTCATGAGAAGCCATTACAGCCATGTTTTTTGTTGGCTATTTTGAATTTTAAAGGGAAAATAAAAGTGGTTCAACGATAAGATTATGAAGCTACAAGAATGCATTTTGTGCACAAATAAACAAAAAGTAACAACTTTATTCAACAGATTCTTTGCGTGTGAAAAGCATTCTCGTAGCGCCGTAAAATTGCATAAAAAACCACCGATGTCACATGGACTATTTTATTGATGTCCTTTCTACCTTTCTGGCCCTATAAAGGGAAAAGGTCATTTCACCCAAAAATGAAAATTAGCCTATAATTTACTCACCCTCCAGGCATCCTTGGTGTATATGACTTCCTTCTTTCAGACAAATTAATTCGGAGTTGTATTAAAAATCATCCTGGCATTTCCAAGCTTTATCATTGCATGGGCAGGTGTTTCTCCTCATCAGTGTAAAACAAGTCCAATAAAGTGCATCCATCAATAAAAAGTGCCTCACAAGGCTCTGGGGGTGAATAAAGGCCTCCTGTAGTGAATTGATGCATTTTTGTGACAAACAAAACAAAACAAAATAACAGTGACAAATTAGAAGTTCAAAACAAGGATTTGTAAAGGAAAATGGCAGAGGATTTCGATATAAATCAAGAGGAGACTGTTTTTTCTTTGCTAAAGTAAGGAAACTTTGCTTCCTTTGCTCCTGTAAACAAACGTTGGTTTTCCAGAGGCTCACAGGCGCATGTGCAATGCCGACGTCCTACATCATCCGCCTGGAGCTGCTATCAGGTACAACCAGTCGGCGCAAGCTAGTTTAAAGTGATTATTATGTTTAAGATATGGATATTTTTCTTACAAAACACATCAATTAGCTACAGGAGGCCTTTATTAATTCCCCGGAGTCGTGTGAGGCACTTTTTTATTATGGATGGATGCACTTTAATGGACTTGTTTTGGACTGATGAAAAGAAATACCCGCCCATGCAATGATAAAGCTTGGAAATGCCAGGATAATTTTTAATTTAACTCTGACTGGATTTGTCTGAAAGAAGGAAGTCATATACACCTAGGATGTCTGGATGGTGAGTAAATTATGGGCTAATTTTCATATTTGGGTGAACTAACCCTTTAACGTGGTAATTACATTGCTGTCTATGCAGGGTCAGAAAGCTCTCAGATTTCATCAAAAATATCTTAATTTGTGTTCTGAAGATAAACAAAAGTCTTACAGGTTTGGAACATCATCAGGGTGAGTAATTAATGGCAGAATTTTACATTTTTGGGTGAACTAAGCCTTTAATGGAAACTGTTTTTCTTCTACTCAGAATTTTACCGGTCTTTATCCAATTTGGGTCAGATAATCTAAAAGCAATGTCTGACAAAAATGATATAATTCAGAATTGTTTGCTTGTAAGACGCTACCAAATTTGACATGAAGTCGATAAACTTTTTCGCAAATGAAACTTTGCCAAAAATGCTAAGAGCATTTGCATGCACTTTAAAAGTTTGATTTAGACAGACTCAGATCTTAAAACTACCATAGTGTCTTACATCAACAAATGGCAAAATGAATGGGATCAGCAAGAAAAAGCATGACATTAACTCTACTGTGGGTAACTCTTAAGTTTTCTATAATTGCTGGAATCAGATCACTTACACACAGTGCAGAATAGAATATTCCAGAATCACACACAAGTTCTTAATATCAGTTGAAGAGCCCAGTATCTTTTAAATATAATTTACTCAATTTTATTGGTTAAAGGTCTCTTACGAACATTTTATTGAAAACTTTAAAAACCTTCTCCATGAAAAGAGCCAAGGAAACTGGAAAGGTGATAAAACTCCAACCAGCCAACCAACCAATTAACAGACAGTTCAAAGCAATAATTTGTTTGATAAACCTTTTGTAAAAGTGTATTGTAAACATTTTATGTTTGACTGAAGTTGTACCAGCTGTTTTGTGTGAAGTCGTACCAGACCAGACGTGACTTGACTTTTACAATATAAATGTGACTCAACTTCGTCAAGCACAAACACACGTTAATTGGACAACAGTCGCTGTACGCATTTTATTGCCGCCATGCCCTACAGCTAACGAAGCTTTTTATTTACAGCGCCAACTAATGGTCAAAACTTAAATATTTATTTACGCTTGTAACTTTGTAATTTAGTTTACATTTGAGTACAATTCAATATAGATGGTGCTTGGCCTCAGTAATTGCTGCTTGCAGCTGTATTTCTCGTTATTCTGCTATTTTACTTGCTGCCGTCTCTTTCTCTCATGGGGCGCTACAGTTCTATGGCGGTACAGCTGTGGTTCTTGTCTAGGGCCATCTGCACATATTGTCTCCTTCGTTCTCGAGGCTTAGTATGGCCGATCTCCGCCATGTTTTAATGGAAGATTGCTGGCTGGCCTCTTCTCATCACAGGAGATACAGGCAGCAGTATGGAGAGCCGGGAAATATGCCAGAAAGGGAGGAGGGACAGGGAGAAAAAAAATCCCCTCTTTCTACTTCCAATGTGACACACTTGGTGTGCGTGTGTATGTGTGTTTGTGAGTGTTTACTCATGTGAATATGCACGCTTCTCTCAGATGGAGCTCTGAAAGCAATTGTGCACTTGAAACAACAAGACCCGGCCGGCCAATCAGATCCAGCTATGGGATATTTGTTTGTAGAGGTTTCTAAAATATTACCTCATGTTAATGTTTTATTTTTGTGAGTTGGTTTTAATTGATTAATGAAATGTGTGTTTTTGTAGCTGTCTCTTTTAGAGAGGGCTCTTTTTTATCCTGCACACATGCTTACACGTGAGTGTTTACGCATCTTTTCCATGATCTGCCTTCAGCAAGGATTTTGTGAATCTTAACCACTACATGTTTTCTTCTGGGGATTACAGCCAATGTTTATATTATTCAAATGCTACATAAGCACTCCTACAGTCCATCTTGAGGGCAGCAGGCAGGACTTTTCTTTCTTTTTCTTCTTCTTGTCTTCTGCTTTGCAAGTTTTTATCAAGTGCTTTACCAGAATGTGTTACGGAGCTGTTTAAAAGGCTAGATTTTATTGATGTATGTTTTGTGTTGTTCATTTAGTTTTTAGATTTGAATTTTTAAATATTGAAATATTTAAATGTAGACTTTTTAGGACATTTGACTTAGTCAGAGCTGTGTTCTGTTGGTTAGGATATGCTTGACACGTACGTTAAGGTGCTTGTCCTAAAAAATGGTATGTACCTTTAAAAAATTATGGGTTTGGAAAGATTTTTGAAAGGAAATCGTTAATGAAATTGCTCATGCTCACTCAGGCTGCTTTTATTTGATCAAAAATACAAGAAAACACAACAATATTGAGAAATATTACAATTTAAAATAGCTTGTTTCTGTTTGTATGTATTTTAGATTGTAGTGTATTTATATGATGGCAAAGCTGAATTGTCAGCTCTTCAGTGTCACATGATACTTCAGAAATCATTCTAATTTGCTGAATTTGTGCTTAAGAAACTATTTTTCATTGTGATCAGTTTTTAATATATTTGTGGAAAGTGTGATGTCGTGTTTTTCAGGATTATTTTAGAATGGAAATTTCAAAAGAACAGCATTTATTCGAAATGGAATTTTTTTTTTGTAATGTTTTTGTAACTCTTAACATTTCATCTTGCATTTATATAAAGGGTTAGTGATAGATTGTGGTCAGTGTTGGGGAGTAACTAGTTACATGTAAAATCGTTTTGTAATTTAATTACAAAATGTAACTGTAATCCGTTACAGTTACTTAGAAAAATGTTTAATTAAATTACAGTTACTTATGAAAATGTTAACAGTTACAAAGGGGGTTACATCTGAATATTTCTTGTATTAATATTTACTATTATTATTTTAAATCTGTATTTAACCTCAGAACGTTCTATATTCAAACTATAATCTTAATTCAAGTGATGAAGGATTTTGAAAGTGACAGTAATCAGTCTTGAGTACTACCGTAAGGTTAACCCTACCTGGTTTAAGTGTTTAAAAAATGATTATCGGTTGAAAACATTAGTTAGAAATTTAGAAAAGTAATCAGTTACATTAATTAAGTAACTGAAATAGTTACACTACTTGTTACATTTGAATAGTGCTGTCAAATGATTAATTGCGATTAATCGCATCCAAAATAAAAGTTTTTGTTTACATAATATATGTGTGTGTGCTGTGTATATTATTTAATATATAAACTTTTTTTCTTAAATATATACATGCATGTGTGTGTATTCATATATACACAGTATACACACATTATGTTAAAAAAAACATTTATTTTGGATGCAGTTAATCACGATTAGTCGTTTGACAGCACTACATTTGAAATAGGGTAAGTTAGGGTTTTCTCTAACCTATTACATTTGCAAAGTAACTTTCCCAACACTGATTACAGCAAAGGTTTAAACCCATAAGAACACTTGAGGAACATTTTCTACTAAGTGCTTGTCGTGTGAGTTGCTGTGTGCATGTAGCAACAGCAGTTTTGGTGTGTTTTATTTTTGTACTTTAAACAAATCATTTTTGGTATCGGCCACATATTCCATATTGGTGCATCCCTAGCAAAACACAGCCTGTTTGACTCTGCTCTGGCACATTTTTACCTGTTATTTTCTTGCTTGGTTACAAGGACCAAATTATGTTTTATTAAAGAAACAAAAACAGATTTCAGTTACTGGGTTCAAGTCCTTCACAAGGCTGGCATGTCAGACCCACGTGACTCTGTTGCCATCTGAACATTTTTGCTTGCTGCACAAACAGTGAATAGAAACATTTGCTGAGGTTATCAAAGACGCAGACAGAACAAGGAGACTCGCTGCGCTGAGGAAACCGAGAGGAAGAGCGAGGGAGACGGGGAGGCCGCCATCAGAAATAAATAACCTGCGGTGGAGAAAGGGTTTATCACAGTTCCTGTGCGGTACTAACAGGTGTGCCTGTGTGTGTGTGTGTGTGTGATATGGAGCGTTAAAAACTTCAGGATGAAGACAAGGGCTGTGTGTTGGGGGTTGAGGGGATGTACAGGGTTAAAGAGGTTGTGCCCTTCCCACCTGTAGCCTGTCAGCTGTTGCCTGTTGAAACGTCAGCTGTTTCTGAGAAGCGTGTGTGTGTGTTTGAGAGAGAGTGTTCTGTGTGTGTGTGTATGTGTGTGTGTGTGGGCTGCTTCTCTCATGTTAAATACCTTTTGAGAATTCGTTTTTTTTAACACCAGAAACCCATCACTTCTCACCCTCCTAAACATTGTAGAGGGAAGACATCACCTCTTATTGACAGCTGATGGCTCTTTTTCATCATAAAGGCCCTGACGTTTACTCATGTCCTTGACTGGTTTAGCCTATGATCAACCTGGCACGTGGAAAGCTGCAGTGAAATCATCTAGGCGTGCATGATGTATCAGTACTATATGAGTTATCATCCGGTATTACAGAATTTGTTTATAACAGGCAGTGTTGTAGTAGCTTAACTGTTCTTGCTCATTTCCTCTATTTTCAATCTATTTGCCGTCATGTAATGCTCACTTAAAGTTAATTTTTAGTTTAATTTAACACTATTAAATATAATATTTAACAAATCTCAATTAATGTCCATTTTCATGCTATGCATTACAATGTTGTGATGCCTAAATTCATTTGTATAGAGAGATTTTAGGTTTTACTGTTTTTATTCAAGTTTTTCAATTCAAGTTGATTTGTATAGCCCTGTTTATAGTAGGGCTGCAACGATTTCCCGATTTCTAGGGCTGTCAAACGATTAATCGCGATTAATTGCATCCAAAATAAAAGTTTGATAATATATTTCTCTTAAATATATACATTAATTTGTGTGTATTTATATATAAAAATGAATTATAATTATCCGATTACTCGATTAATCGACAGATTACTCGGTTACCAAAATAATCGTTAATGACAGCCCTTGTTTACAGTATATATTATTTCAAAGCATCTGCTTGTTTCAATGTTTCAAAGAGTTAGTTTACCCAAAAATGAAAATTCTGTCATCAATTACTCATGAACAAAGGTCTTATAGGTTTGGAACGACATGAGGGTGAGTAATTAATGGCAGAATTTACATTTTTGGGTGAACTATCCCTTTAAAATTAGGAAGTATTCTGTTATCAGCCAGATATAAGTGTGGAAGTATTATCCATATGGCAGTAATATACTATAGATATAACATAATAGTTTTTATATGGTTAGTTAATGTAATTTATTTGGTTCAGCACCACATCAAACGTGGTAGGCGACAATTTCAACTTCTGCTTCTGTTGATTACAATATAATGATAATATTTCAATATATAAAGATAATATTTGACAGTTTGGTATGTTTATATGTTGATCCAAAGTTACCAATTGTGAATAAATATAGAAATATGGACAGTAAAAAGGAAAACATAAAAATGGTTAGACTTTAGGGATGTTAGTAGGGCTTGTGCGTTTGCATTTGCAAACACATTTACATTAACACCTTCATTAAATGTGGTTAGAATCATTCCCATGCCACCTTGAAATTACACTGATCAGATCACAGACAATGCATCTTAATACCAGGTGTAAATGAGGCTATAGAGAATTGCAGCAAACTGGTGAAAGCCAGTAAAGCAACCCCACAGTAACTTGCTAAAAACCCTTAGCATCTGAATAGCAGTGCCTTGACAACATGCTAGAATTGTGTCAGCGCATTTTACACAGACTTCTTAATTTTACTTCAGATAATTTGGTTTTTAAAATGTATGTTTTAGAGCAGAACATTGTCTATATCTGACCCTGGACCGCAAAACCAGTCATAAGGGTACATTTTTTGAAATTGAGATTTATACATCATCTAAAAGCTGAATAAATAAGCTTTCCGTTGATGTACTGTTTGTTAGGATAGAACAGTATTTGGCAGAGATTCAACTACTTGAAAATCTGGAATCTGGTGCAAAAAAATCAAGATATTGAGAAAGCCACCTTTAGATTTGTAATCAAAAATTAAGTTTTGATATATTTACGGTAGGAAATTTACTAAATATCTTCATGGAACATGATATTTACTTAATATCCTAATGATTTTTGGCATAAAATAAATCTATAATTTTGGCTGTTTCTACAAATATGCTACTTAAGACTGGTTTTGTGGTCTGGGGTCGCATATTGCTTTACATTTTTGTGTTTATTTTCTCTGAATGTTCTAGAGTAAACTCTGGTTATCTTCACAAATTTCGAATAAGTCTCAGTTTAACAGAAGATCAAGCTTGTGCCTGCTTGAGAGTTGTTTGAAGGGTCCGAGGAAATGATTTCAGATTGCGGTACTGTCTTCTCGAGTGGCAGCTGAAGGAGCTTAGGCAAAGACAAACAGGTTGCGTTGTCTGTTAGGACTCATCTAGCTCCTCTTGACCTTTACCCTTTAGCTGTGACCGTCTGCCTAGACCGGGAAATACAGTGTTTCAGAATTGCATAGCGTTTTTAGTGATGACATCAGAATGAAAGATTCAACTGATTCTTTTTAGCACGTTCATTCTTTTATTTTATATCATTGTATGTTTATTATTCAGCTGGACCTGTTGTGTGATTTTTCAATGTTAAAGTGCTTTTGGAAGAGGCTTTTTACAGGGATATTTGTCTGCTGTCCTCAACTCAAGTAATTTAAATAGGACAGTGCTTGTTCTGTTATTTGGTCTGGTTGGTTAAAAGGCCACATGCACACAGCTGTTCCTGGTATGAGAATCCTTTTATGACGCTGCGTTTTCTGGGAAAGGGGATATGGAAAAACGTGATGGAGTAACTGACGGTCTTTTCTGCCCACACCTCATACGTGGAACTTCAAAATTCCTGAAAATTAAACTTCTTCCTGATTTTACGGTAATGCTGTGTTGTGTTTGAATGGTGATGTACAAATAAGGGAAACGAAACACTCTTAGCTCATATCCTGTGTAAAATCTTCTTTCGTTCAGATTCTGAATAATTTCAAATGAGTTTGCACTGTAGTCCTACCATAAGAGAGTTCGTGAAAGCGTCAGATTTCATTCTCCATAATTTTATTAAACATGGTAAGCCATTAATTAAATGTTGAACAGGGTTTTTTTGCAAGTAGTTTGGATATTTTTCT
>JAHKKF010513916.1:0-21575 GCA_019740295.1 Labeo calbasu | reverse complement strand
ATCTAATAGATGTCTATTTGACATCTGATAGGAAACGTCCTATAGACGTATTGCAGATGAGCAAACAATCTAAAAAATACATCTTGCAGATGTAAATGAAGACGTCAAATAGACGTCTCCGTGATGTATGTGTGCTGTCAGGGAGATCACTTGATCTGGAAAGCATCTGTTGTGTACAAACATCTGACAGACATACATAAGACGTCAGTTTCACATACATTTTAAATCATAAACATCTTAAAGACATCTAATAGACGTCTATTTGACATCTGATAGGAAACGTCCTATAGACGTATTGCAGATGAGCAAAGAATCTAAAAATACATCTTGCAGATGTAAATGAAGATGTCAAATAGACGTCTCCGTGATGTATGTGTGCTGTAAGGGAGATCACTTGATCTGGAAAGCATCTGTTGTGTACAAACATCTGACAGACGTACATAAGACGTCAGTTTCACATACATTCTAAATCATAAACATCTTAAAGACATCTAATGGATGTCTATTTGACATCTGATAGGAAACGTCCAATAGACATATTGCAGATGGGCAACCCTGATAGCACACGTACATCACTGAGACGTCTCTATGACGTCTGCATTTACATCTGCAAGACATATTTTTTAGAGTGTTTGCTCATCTGCAATACATCTATAGGACGTTTCCCATCAGATGTCAAATAGAAGTCTGTTAGATGTGTTTAAGATGTTTATGGTTTAGAATCTATGTAAAACTGACATCTTACAGATGTCTGTCAGATGTTTATACACAGCAGATGCTTTCCAGATTAAGTGATCTTTAACAGACATCTTGTAGACGTACGTGTGCTATCTGGGAAACAATCTAAGAAATACATAAAAAATACAGAAGTAAATGCAGACGTCAAATAGATGTTTTCAAGATGTACGTGTGCTATCAGGGAAGATACATCTCCACGTCTGTGACCAGTGCTTACCAAACTCTGACTGATGATCCAAAATAAGTTTCGGAGTAAAAATTTTGAAATTTTGGAAATTTTGGAATGAATGTAAAACACTAAACTGATGAGATTCATACTTGGTTTTAATCAATAGAATCACATAGTTAATGTAAAAATAGAATGTAGATTTTTATTCTGGTTTAAAATCTAATTAAAATTTAAATTTTATTAAATAATAATAATAAAAGAGACTTTGCCTCTTCATTTCAGAACACCACTGCACGTCCCTGTATTTTATACACTTTTTTCTGTATTTTATATACATTTAGATATATATTTCAATGAATCAGCCTATCTTTATAAATATTAATCCAATTCTGTATTTATTTGTTTAATTATCATTTAATCAATGCATGGATTATGACAAGGCAAATGTAAAGCTGATATACTGTACACAAAAGAACGGTACTCAAGTGTGTGCCAATAATACAATAAAATTATTTTTTTTTTAAATCCAAAGATTTATATAAATAGCAGAATTAAGATGCACACCAAATAAAATATTCATTGCATTGATGACTACTTAGCTGGTCACTGCATTAAGTGCAAGACACCCCTTGTTCAAATCATCAAAATATGTTGCTTATTTAATAGTGGTTGCATTATATTTGGAAATCACATGGAATTGATTAACTTTATCTGTATTATGGCTTGTCAAACATGGGTTAAATAAGCATTCTATATAGCAGTAGCATGTGCTGGCCAGAAAATAATTTACACACACTGCAGTCCGAAGTCTTTCATTTTGTTTTAAGCCAAATTCTTTTACAGACAGATTATGTGAAGCCATATTGTCCATACAAATTATCTCTTCTTTATATTCAAGCAACAATAAGCCGACAGGATGTGAGAATAAAAGGCCAAGGCTGTAATTTAATAACTGTGAGGTATATAAAAACCTGTTTGACTAAATCACCATGAGCACATTTTGGCCTTCTACATTGTATAAAATGAATAAACTGTGATGAAAGCTGCAGTAAAATATTGGCTCATCTTGCATTATCAACCGCAGAGTTGCCAGGGCCGCTGGTCCAAAACTCTTGGAACTCTAAAAACCTTTTACCTAGCATACTGCAGCAATAGAGTATATTCAGAACTGGTGCTATTAGATATGCTTATATAAGAATAACCATTAATATGAAAATCTACAGGGTCACAGTTAAAAATTCACAACATCACACCATTGCAAGCTCTAATTGTGCAAAGAAGGCTGGTGGTTCATTTCACACAGACGTACTCCCTTCACTCCCTATTATCACATGGTAGGAAAACTAGTCCAGCTCAGCACGTCTACTAGCAGAAAAAAATTGTCACCTCACAGTAAGGCATCATTTTATTGAGATCCCAACCAGATGAGACCAGATAAGAGGGGAGAGATGAGGAATCTGAGATCGGATTTGCTCCACCCTCTCCCAATGGAGCAAAACAGTATGAAGTCAGTTACTCAGAGGAAGAGTGAAGGCAACAGATCCTACATAAAACGGATGACAGGAGGACAACAGAAGTGAGAAACCTGTCAGTGGTTGTGTTGTTCAGTGTTTCAGAAAACATGCTGCAAGAAGAAACGAAACAAGACTATTGTTCTGCTACTGTCAGGATCTTCTCATAAAATGAGTAGCTGATTAATAACACGCATCCAGATTTTAGATGAGGGAACACATACTTGTTAATCTTCACCACATTTAATCACTTTTTTGTTTCAATATTTCATGTAGTTGCTAATTAACATATGAAGTCATAAAAATGGCATGCATGAGAAACAGAAGTACTGTTTACAATGGTTATAAATGAGTATCGCATGTCACGCTGCAGGACATGGCAACTTCCCAAAAGTGTTTCATGCCATCCATGTATGTTTGTAAAATTCACATGCTAATGTATTGGTTACAGACACACAATGTGCATTTACACATATGCTTATGTTCTTTAAAAGGGCTTTAAAAGGAATACCACAGCTCCCCCTAGTGGGCAGCATAAAAGCCCCTGCTATTGTTGTCCTTGACATTGGCATCTATTCAATGTCCAATAATTTAAGTCATGTTTAGTTACAATCACCTAGGCAACCAAGAGCACTTTATTTCTATTTGAACTCCTCATCTTTTATACAGAATATTTCTCCACATGAAAGGAGCCAAAGCTTTTTCCTCCTCTTCTGTCTGTTTTTCTGTGCTTTCCTTCAAGATATTTCCTGAAAATTAAGCCAGGTCTTCTTCTATCTTGTTTTTCCCCATCTCTCTCTTTCTTGGTGTGGTGATGTCTTTAAGCAATCGCTGTTACAAAACCAAGTGAGATCCCTATCAAGGCTGAATTTTAAGGTGTTATAGAAAATGTAATTATGCTGCCTTCTAAGATACTATTTTGATCAACTTCCAAGGCACCATCACATGCATCATTAGAAGACAATCCCAGAAGGAAAATTTTTTACTGCATTCTTAGATTGCAAAAAATCCAAGATAATAAATCCAAGACAGTGGACAATAGAGATGTTGACTATCATTTAGTCACACAATATATCTCAAACAATACTGAAGTGCCATTATAGTAATTGGTTATTTGTGACCATGGACCACAAAACCAGTCATAAGTGTCATTTTTTTGAAATTGACATTTATACATCATCTGAAAGCTGAATAAATAAGCTTTTCATTGATGTATGGTTTGTTATGATAGAATAATATTTGAAAATCTGGAATCTGAGGGTGCAAAAAAAATCTAAATATTGAGAAAATCACTTTTAAAGCTGTCTAAATTAAGTTCTTAGCAATGCATATTACTAATCAAAAATTAAGTTTGATATATTTACAGTAGAAAGTTTACAAAATAACTTCATGGAACATGATCTTTACTTAATATCCCAATGATTTCTGACATAAAAGAAAAATTGATAATTTTGTCCCATACAATGTATTTTGGCTATTGGCTTAAGACTGGTTTTGTGGTCCAGGTCACATCTACCATATTTTGTGGAATATGTCACAAAAAAACTGCTGCTACACATTTGGATTTGAGCCAAATGAGAAAGGTATGTGAGCCCAAGTTTATTTGCAGTTGGAGATAAATGTCTTTAGGTTTGGCATTTATAATTAATATTGTTTATAATAAATGTCACTAGAACTTCTGTTTGTTTCACACTTAGATTTTTTTTCATTCCTCTTCTGTTCTGAATACCACTAAATTTAAAGGATTTGTTGTAAAGTGAGGAAACTAAAATCCACGTTTATAATGTTTATAAATGTTTCGTTTTTTTCAGATATTTTCCATTATTTTGAACGTAATAATAAAATATGACTTACACTGATGTGACCTATCTGTGTTTTTCTCTCAACATTACAGTTTTGCAACTTATTTTCCATAAAATATGATAAGAGTATTGTGCCACTGGCTTAGCAACATGCTAAAATAAACTTTTTGGGGTCCCACTTTATATTAGGTGGCCTTAACTACTATGTACTTATATAAAAAATAAGTACAATGTTCTCATTGTGTTCATATTGTATTGCAAAACACATTTGCTGCTATTGAGGTGGGATATGGATTTAGATTTAACACTGTAATTATAAATGTAATTACAGAAATTAATTACATGCAGGTATTTTTTAAATATAAGTGCAATGCAAAAACATATATGTACACAATAAGTGCACTGTATCAAATGATTAATTTAAATGTGGAGGGGAACCGTACAATGACATTTGGGATTTTATCTTAGAAGCCAGTTGCAGGCAGTAGGCAGCACATTAGGTTTTGTAACAGAGCTCATGTGTGACCGAACAGCCTAACAGTTTTTCCACAGGTTCAGTGGGAGTGAGCACAGCTGTAAAGCCCATTGTCTTGCACACATGGAGACGCGTGCCACTCACTGCCCTGTGTTTCACTCCCTGATGGAGTGGAAATAAAATACTGGATTTATATTATGACTTCTCCAGGTTGCACTTTACAATGGCTACATTGTTGGGTAGTTCTCCTTTCCCTTACAGAGCAGCCATTGAGATTCATGCTTGGCTCAGAGTAGGTGAGTATATATTCCAGATATAATGTGCATGAGTTGAGGTGTGGAGAACCTTTAAATTATTTAGCATCTACATAAATCATTGGGTTGAAAGTAGCAGTCTCGAATACTGTACAGCATGATGTAGCTGTGTGAAAATTTCCAAAGAGGGCAAGAAATGTGTGCATTAAACATTCTTCTCTGTCTTTCTGAGGTTGGTGGTAGAGATGGACCTCCTGCTGTGCCCTCATCTTTCTCACTGAGCGGAGGAAGTGGGCCGGAAATGCCTGAGAGAATCACGTATTACCGTCCTCCTTCAAGAAATGCTAAGCTCCTAACCTGTCACATTAACCAATCCAAAGCCATTCGGTGCATCACGTGACATGCAGCCTGACTAAGGAAAGAAGATCAAGATCAAAGGTCAAGGTGTGGGCACACAAGACTTTGCGCTCCGTTTATTTCCATTGACATAGAAAGCATTAAACATAAGCATATGCAAAATGCATGCAAAATGACCTTGTAAATAGAGTATTAGTACCTAGTACCTAGGATTAGTACCTAGTTATTGCCCAGTTATTGTAATCGCTACAATAAAGGACACAGTGTTTACACGTGGAACAGGAGTATAAAATAAAGTAGGGCCGCCCCCTAATAGTCGACTAACCATTAGTCGACGAGAAGAGGCTTGGTTGACCAAAATTTTATTAGTTGCTTAGTCGCAAAAAAAATTCCACAGGAAGTGGTGAAGTCAGGCAGTCTTTGACGGACAGATCGTTAACGGCTCGTTACTATATATCGTTACTATATGTGGCATGTGTGGCTCACCTATCATTCATCAGCCTCAAATACGGCTTTACATCTGAAAGTCACTTTACGTGGCTGTTCCCTGTAGTCTGTGCAGAGTGTGGAAGCTGAATAGTAGAGTGCTCACTTTTGGTCATACAGATAGGAGTAATACATCTTTTGAATCTGTAAAGACTCTACGTTTATTTGTGTGCACTCACAATAACAACAAAACGTTAAGCTTTTGTAAAATAAATAAAGCAAACAGGATGTGATTTCCACCGTCTCTGTGAAGCTGAGTGCGAAACTCTGTGTATACTTGCCTTACAGAAATGAAAAATGTATCTATAGAGAGTGAAATGTGTACTTTCAAATAAACCAATTCAAACAGAAATCAATTATTCTCAGATTATGTAATCCGTATAAAACATGCATACAGTCGAATCACTACTGTGGAGATGACGAGTCTGTGTCGCGACTCCATCTCTTAAACTGAAAACAAGAAAGCACTAGTTTATCAATACATTATTAAAATGTTAATGCAGTCTCCTTAATGTTTTTCCCTGACACATTCATAAGTATTATATCTGTCGGTGTGCTGTAGCAAGCTTTTTCGCGTGCACTTGAGTGCTTTTTAGGCTATGTAGGCAACTAAAGGCCCATTATTATGATTTATATGCACATTAATAAATGTGCAACTAATAGTCAACTAATGCTTAAAAAGAACGACTACTAGTCAACCAGAAAAATCTTTAGTCAAGGACAGTCCTAAAATAAAGTGTTACCAATTTATATATGGTATGGTAGGTATGACTGAGAATTTACATTTATACATATATCTTGCCATTAGAGTCATATTATGTTTATATTCAAAACTCTGATCCTAAGAAAAATAGTAAATTATATTTGTTACGTGGAACAGAAACCCAAACGAGTGAGACATCAGATCCTGTTGTAGATATTTATTGTAGAATCTGTAATTTCACATACTTAAGTATAGAGTGCCTCCACCTGTAGTGTACTGGTACCAGGGTTGGAAATTAACAGAGGCTTGTGGCAAAAATGCTACCGAAATGGACAAGAATGCCCCACAAATTCAAGTTAAAGGAGCAAAAATTGCCCCTGCACAATTAAACAATCAATTAGGGCTGTTGCAATTAAAAGCAATGTGAAAATGGATGAAAAGTGTCTATTCTCGGAATTACATTTTGATACGCTCACACTGCATCAGATTGCTTTTTACACATTGTGTAAAAATTCCAACCAATCACAGTTGTTTCCGTTGAGCTTAGGAATGCAATGGCCAATCAGAGACGCTTAGATTAGTCAGCGCTGAAACTACTGAATTCTTTGCACTCGTGAATTCCTTCATCATAAACAACACAGTGATTACAACAGGAGTTTTTGCATAACGTGCGCTAGACTTGGCTAATGTCATGGGCCGACATGTTTGTAAATAAATGGCAATCTATTTCCCCAAAACGCAGACACAAAACACAAAAAGTTTTTATACGTATTCTATTAATCGGCATTATTAATTATTATTACAATATCAAGAGCAATAATCAACAATAAGGATTTTTCTCAGAATATTTCAGCCATAGTAGCTCCTGCTTTTAAACATATCATTTAGATACCATTTTAAACAGTCAATTGTTATTGGCAACAGTTTAATTATTTTGATTGATTGAAGTCATTGGCTAAATGCAAGTATTTGACATTAAAGACAACACAGATACAGTTATTAAGGCGGTGATAGAAATTGCCCTCACAAATGTTAAAAAAAAAAAAAAAAAATGCCCTTTAATGGAAACGTTCATTTCTGACCTTCATTGGTACTAAAACAGCCAACCTGATCTTGTGAAAAAATTTTTTATAAATGCATAAGATCTTTAGGAACAGAATGCTTGAAGGTCCATCCCTAAACCTAACCATTACTGGGGCTTAAGCAGACTGTATGAAAATGTGCAAAAGAGGTTGTACAAATTCATACAAATTCACCACCAACTCACCAAAAAGCAATATAGTTACGAATTGCCTTGAGAGTTTGTTAAGGACAGCTGGTTTTGTAATGGTCGGTCTATAGTACATAACTGTCTTTGCCACTGTATACAGACTAAAACCCCAAAAGGTGTCACTGCATAATCTCAATAATTATCTATTAAAATGAACCACATAATAAAGCGCATAAACTTGCAGTGAAATCCTATTGTGTCTGTGCTCTTCCCAGACAGACTATGCTGCGGTGGAGAAACCCTCGCAGCCGCCTCAGCTTCTGTTGCTGCTCTAGTGCCCCTGAATCTCTGCCAGCGTTTTGTTGGCCTTCCTCATAAAGCGCAGAGCAAACAGGATCTTCTCAATGGCAGCTTCACTACACACAAAATCCAAACAAGCCTGTATAATGCATTCGCTGCATGGCTAAAATGAAATAAAGAAGCTGTTGTGTCTCTCTCTCCCTCTCTCTCCGCTGTCATTACTATTTTACAAGCAGCAGCTTCATTACCAAACCATATGCTTGGTAATCATGAAAGCTGTGGGTGCATCCCTTATATGATGTGGGACGGCTAAATTATTAAACGCGCCGTGCTGGCAAGGCCTGATTCAGATGTGGCAGCGAGCCCAGTCTCTTCTCACACACACACACACACACACACACACACACACATGCGTACACATACACACTCATGAAGGGAGATGAGGCACTGGGAGGGCAAAAAAAAAAACTTCAAACACCTTTCCTGTGCATTTAGTGTAATGAACAATGTCTTAATTGAGATTGCCTAATTACCCAATTTAAAGATAATTAATATGATACTAATTAGCATATGTAAATGACACATTGCATAATTGAGGATCCCTGTTTTGAATTAGATGGCTCTACAATGAACCCGCACATAAAAAAAGAAGAAAGAAAGAAGAAAGATACAAAGAAGCCATTGACAGAGCTATGCAGCCGTCAATCACTCCTGTGCTGTGGAATGCTGCAGATGCTCAAGCGCATTATCAAATCCAGTCAAGTTAGGTTATGTTATCATGCATAAAAGTCTGCTAATCTAGAGTAATTAAACTACTTATGCAGTAATTAGCAATGCAGGTTTTTTCAAAGTATCTTCCTGTGCAAATCTGAACGCTTTGTTCTGTATAGTGTAAATGACTAGGTAAAAGGTTTTTCTTTTTTTGTAGACCTGTTTCACACCACACACGAAAGCTTTTTTTTTTTTAGTTTCCAATTTAGGTTACAGTATTTAATTTACAGTATATCGATTTAATATTGTTAAACTACAGTGTGTAAAGTGTGTTCCATTGTTGTTTTTTAAACATACACAGTAAAATCATTGGCCATGTACACACTGCATGTGACAATCGCATTTAAATGCGGGAGTGAGTCCCGTAAATTATCGTTCCATGTGTGTACGGAAAAGCAGTCAGCCCCGCATTTGTGACCATAGCAACATTTTGGCATCTTGTGTCTTGAATATGAATTTAGCCAATTGGTATCTGCCTTTTTTGTCTAAAGACTTATTTTGTCTGTCGATTTCAACTAAACTACGGCTGATAAACATGCTGTGTTTTGTGTATGCTCGGAAGGCTGCTTTAGAAAGCACTGTCTTCCAGCGTTGCCATGTCCTCATAGGCCACGTACACACTGCAAGTTTTAGGAGTGACCCGTAAATTATCGTTCCATGTGTGTACAGAACAGAAGTCACTCCCGTATTTGTAACCAATAAGAATTTAGCTGTTTGGCATCTGCCATTTTTTGGCTAAAGATTCCTTTTGTCTATCAATTTTAACTAAACTACCACTGATAGACGTGCTGTGTTTTGTTTTTGCTTAAGAGGCTGCTTTATAGAGTGCTGTCTTGCTATGTTGCCATGTCTTCATATTTACAAGCGCTTTTAGGCATGTTGTTTGGTCTTTGCTCATAAAGCTAGGCACTTTATGGGGTTAATAAAGTGGTCTGTTGCGGATATGAGACATATGATTTTTGGTGTTATAAAGCATAAAGCATTTGGGTGTTTTAGTGTTTTTTGTGTTTGTCCTTGTTTGTTTGTTTTTTCTATGAAGATCTGGCAAGACTGACACTTTACTGCAGGGCTTGTGAGCGCAACTAGCCCCATGTCAAACTGTTCTAAAGTTAAGGTTTCTCTCACTGTTATTTTCTTGCATGACACATGCAGACGAAGACCCATTTCTGATGTTTGTTTAAATACGTCATTAGTTGTTCAGTTCAGTTACGTACACACAACATAAAATTTCTGTAAATGTGGTTGTCACTCCCGTATTTTAGTGAATTATGTGTGTACAGAACACGATTAAGGAGTAAAAGGTGAACTGACAACCGAATTTAGCTGTGCTGTGTACGTGGCCATATTTACAAGCACTTTTAGGCATGTTGTTTGGTCTTAGCTCATAAAGCTAGGCACTTTATGGACTGTTCACTAAAAGTGATCTGTTGCGGATATGAGATTATATATATATATAATATATATATATATATATATATATTGTGTGTGTGTGTGTGTGTGTATGTTAAAAAACAAAGCATTTGGGTGTTTTAGTGTTTTTTGTGTTTGTCCTTGTTGGTTGGGTTTTTTCTATGAAGATCTGGCAACGCTAACAATTCACCACAGCGCTTGTGAGCACAACTATCCCCGTCTCAAAAGTTTAACTTCTTTCACTGTTATTTTCTTGCATCTCACATACGGTCGAAGACACATTTCTGATGCGCATTTGAATACGTCATTAACAACTAGTTGTTCAGTTCAGTTCTGCACACACTGCGTAGAATTCTTGTAAATACGGTTGTCAATACTTGCATTTTTCGTGAATTAATGCGGTTGTCAAATGCAGTTGTCACTCCCGTATTTTAGTGAATTATGTGTGTACAGAAAGCAATTTAGGCGTAAAAGGTGAAGTGACAACCGAATTTAGCTGCAGTGTGTATGTGGCCATATTTACATTTTTCGATGAAGATCTGGCAGCACTAACACTTCACCACAGGGCTTGTGAGCACAACTATCCCCGTCTCAAAATGTGCTAAGGTTAAGACTTCTTTCACTGTTATTTTCTTGCATCTCACATACAGATGAAGACACATTTTCTAAGTTCGTTTAAATACGTCATTAACTAGTAACTATAAACTAACTAATTAACTTAAGTTCAGTTCAGTTCCGTACACACTGCGTATAATTTCTATAAATGCAGTTTTCACTACCTGTATTTTTCGGGGTGCGATTATCACTCCCGTATTTTAGTGAATTATGTGTGTACCTAATGCGATTAAGACGTAAAAGGTAAACTGACAAGCGAATTTATCTGCAGTGTGTACATGGCTATAGTGATGTCTTTTTCTAGACAATCAAAATCTGTAGCAGTTTACTCTGCTAATGTATACTAAGCTTGAAAGCTAAAAAGTCTATGTACGCTAAACAGTAACAGTAAAATAAACTAGCAGGCTAACCAGCTAGCAATATGCTAAAAAAGCAGTCTCCCCGAAGCCTGTCAGCTAACCAGTTAACTTGTGAGCTAACTGAAAACCAGGAAATAAAAATGTTTAATTTGATGATTTATTGCAAAGTTATATATGATATATGTGCCATATGCGTTTGAAATTATGAATTATTATATTCACAAAGGCTAGTTAATTTCAACATTCGAACCTAATTATTCATTCTAAACATAAATATTTTATGAGGTGTCAATTTCACAGGAATGTGTTTTGTTTTGCTTTCAAAGTTTTTGTGTGTGTGTGTGTGTGTGTGTGTGTGTGTGTGTGTGTGTGTGTGAAGGTCCACCCCAACCTTGACATCAGTGGACCATAAGCAGGTCATACAAAAATGTATGGATTAAAGTAAACAAATTCAATTTTCACTAATACACAAAACCAGAAAATAGTTACAGACTGCCATACGAAAGTGTTATATAAATGTGATTCAAGTGCATCAAGCGATTTTGTACCATTTTCAGTAAAGTTTCATAACATTCTTAACATTAATTAATTATATTAGTTAACATGAACATCATTTATTAATCTAAGGTAATGTAAATTTCAACTTCAATATATTTTTAAAATCTAGTTGTATGTCTCAAAATGTGTTCATGCACTGTAAACTAAAATTAACAATTGTATTTTTATTAACTAACATTAACAAAGATTAATAAATGCCAAATGTGAGGGATAGAAGTGGAGATTGTACTGTTGTTCAACAGCTTACTGACTGTTCAACTGGAAAACCACCAGTAAAAACTCCATAAAATGGTTTTAAAAGTTGTGAGTTTTAAAAATTCTGTGATCTAGTATCTTTACATTGTGTGCCTGCTAATGCATTAACCAATGTTAAAAAAACGCAAAGTGTCACAAGATTTCCAATCAGGCACTGAACTGAGAACACATTAAAAGTTTGATGAGCCAGCAGAATCACTTTGGGATCCAAACGCAAATGGTACTGAATCTTGCCATCAAGCATGCCATCAACAGTCCAGATAATTTCAATCAATAACTGATTAAATGCAACTAAAGTCTGCTGAAATCACAAAGTAAAGAAATATGATGCCACTGTGCTGACAGAATTTCTAGTCTACATAATGTTTGTCAGGTCAACAGATATTGAAGTTGTATTTCAGCAGATGATTAGTGTGTATGTATTGATAATCCATGAGAGCCTCTTGACTAGGGCCGCCTGCGGGGTTGTAGAGAGCAGGGCCAAAGCGAGAGTGCCATGTGGCACCTGGGTCATACAGCTGCAGGCCTCCTGAGCCCCAGCCATGCACACTCACAACGCACACTCCTCTCCTAATACTCCTGCTCTCCAATGGTCCCTATTTGCACTCACACATAATTCCTCGTCCATGCTCATAAGCACGTACGCAGTGTGTCGGTGTACCTGAAGAAACAAACACGCTCAAATGATCATGTACCCGACAGAGATAAACAAGACACAAACCGTCTGGCACATGCAATGAAGTAGAATTTTGTAGAATTATACCAGAGGCGTTTCCAAAAACAGTTAAAGTTAACTATAAAAAACAATAGCTGAACATAAGTTCAAAAATAAAATATATTGTTTAAACTGTTACTGCCTTGAGTTATTAGTTTAGAATAAATGTAAAGTGATTAAAAACTAACTTAATGAGGTTCATACTTGGCTTTAATAAATAGAATATTGATTACATTGTTAATGTAAAAACATAAAATAATTTTTTTTTAAGTGCATGTTTACTTAAAGGGTTAGTTTACTCAAAAATAAAAATTAGCCCATTTATTACTCACCCTCCAGGCATCCTAGATGTATATGACTTCCTTCTTTCAAACAAATGCAATCAGAGTTATATTAAAAATTATCCTGGCACTTCCAAGCTGTATCATGGCAAAGACGGGTGTTTCTCTTCAGCAGTCCAAAACAAGTCAATAAAGCGCATCCATCCATAATAATAATAAAAAAAAAAGTGCCTCACACAGCTCTGAGGGGTAAACAAAGGCCTCCTGTACCGAATCAATGCTTTTGTGAAAAAGCATCCATATCTAAACGTAATAATCACTTTAATCTAGCTTGCAGTAAGAGTAGTACACAGAAGCAGCTCCGGGCAGATGACGTAATGTCCAGACGTGACAAACGTGATCGTGCCATGGAGAAATCAAAACAAAACAACAGTCACATATTAGAAGTACAAAACAAGGATTTGTAAAGTGTCGGAGGATTTCAATATAAACCAAAAGGAGACTGGTTTTCCTTTGCTAAAGTAGGGAAATTTTGCTTCCTTTGCTTCTGTAAAAAAACGTTGGTTTTCATGAGACTCGTCTCGTCGGTGCATGCGTAACACGATGTATTACGTCATCTGCCCGGATGATTAAATTGATTATGTTTAAAACATGGATATTTTTCTTATAAAAATGCATTGATTCGCTACAGGAGGCCTATATTCATTTCTAAGACCTGTGTGAGGCACTTTTTATTATGGATGGATGCACTTTATTAGACTTGTTTTGGACTGATGAAGAGAAACACCAGCCCACTGCCATAACAGAGCTTGTAAATACCTGGATAAATTTTAATACAACTCTGACTGCATTCGTCTGAAAGAAGGAAGTCATATACACCTAGGATGCCAGGAGGGTAAGTAAAAACAGGTTAATTTTCATTTTTGAATGAACTATACCTTTAACTGAGAAAATGTGATTGGGACATAAATTTACATTTGATAAAAAAAAAAAGAAATTGAGGATTTTGCTTCCTCAATTCAGAACACCACCGTACACCACTGGATTATACATGTCTTTACTGTCACTTTTAACCAATTTAATGCATCCATGCTGAATAAAAGTGTTAAAAAAATCTGTCTCTTGTAATGTGACTTTATATGTCACAGTTAAAACTTTGTTGAAACAGGCTTCCACAAGAACTACCATTGCTAATATGGCTAGAAAACTGAGAAAAAGCCCTGGCATCATTTGTGTGTAGATGTCACTTGGTTTGACATTTTGTACCTAATGCAATGAAATTGCATTTCCAAGAGTCACTGAATATGTTTAGGGGCCGCTGTACAGTATGTCACATCAACTAAGCAAACCCAAGTTCCACATCCTCATTTTCTCTCGTCTCTAACAGCATTTGTCTCGTCGTCTGGTCTTTCCTCCCTCTCTTTCCGCTCTGCTCTAACAGTGCTGGCACCTGTCACTGTTTGGCATCTCTGTGTTGGATGCAATCAGATCTGGTGTCAGTCAGTGGCCCCTGTCTGGCCTTCGGCCCCAGTCTATCTGCCCTGCACTGTAGAAGGAAGTGTTCCGTCTCATCGTCTCCCCTGCCTGCTGCCTCGTCCTCTCACGCTCCCTCCTTCCTGTCACCCCAAACCCAGCCCCGGCAGGGACCATATGGCGTCTTCTGCCCCCCTTCTCCAGCCCCGCCCCACTCCGCGGTGCACCGAGACAAATCTCTCACCCCCTGAGCCACGCTGTCTCACATTCCTCAGTTCTCTTCATCCTGCCATCCTCCCTTCCTCTGTGCCTCTAGGTCTTAGCATGCTGCTATCTTCCCTCTGGGTGCACACAGGCGCTGTGTTCGTCTGGACGGGGGGTTGTGTAGGGAAGCACAAAGGAAGTGGAAGATGAAGATGTTAGATTATTGTAGAACAACACTATTATACTGTGCTAATAGTTATAGAATTTGTTCATACAGTCATCATTTACTCATCCTCCTGTTGTTACAAACCTGAATCGAGTTGAAATTCCAAATCAATTCATTCAAATTTGACTCAGAGGAAGGCATTGTTAAATAAGGTCATTATTTGTGTTGTCTTTGCGCAGAAAAGGTATTCCTGTAGCATTATAAAATTAAGGTTGAACCACTGATGTCACATGGACAATTTTAACAATGTCCTTGCTACCTTTCTGGGTCTTGAACGTGTCAGTTACGTTGTCGTCTATGCAGGGTCAGAAAGCTCTTGGATTTCATCAAAAATCTCTTAATTTGTGCTCCGAAGATGAACAAGGGTCTTATAGGTTTGGAAAGACATGAGTAATTAATGACAGAATTTTAATTTTGGGGTGAACTAGTGCTATGATGCTTTAGGCAGAATTTTATGCTGCTCTTTTACAGTGAAAGCAAATGGAGACAGATGCTGTCAAGCTCCAAAAATCACATAAAAGCACTTTGAATGCTGTATTCTTCTTTGAACGTGATGTGCTTGCTTGAATATGTAGAAGTATGAATGAGATTTGACAACTAGGAGGTTTTCGAAGGACAAGAGGATAAGTAAATGATGACAGAATGGTCATTTTTGTCTGAACTGTTCATTTTCTTTGCAAATATCAGAAAGATTGTGTGCCTGACATATAAATGTGAGCATTTACTCTATTCCAAATAGAACGCAATATGCATATTTTGTCAAATGAAAACAACAACTGTTGTGAAAACCACTGGAAGCATACTCTGCATGTTCTCCCTCAGAGACTCATCACTGCAAGAGTTCAGCCTGTCAATCTATGCCACAAACACATCGCTTTCATTAACATCTGCAGGGTGTTTTCCAAATTTATTTCAGTGAGACATCTGCTAAGTTTTACACTTACAAAGACACACACTCAAAACATTTTCTCTGGCACACAGGCCACTATTTCATCTGAAGATTTATGAGTGTGTCAGATAGGAGCGTGAGCGTTGTGTGGATCCCTGTCACAGTGCCACCGGTGGGAAGAAGTAAGCACAGGAACCATAAACACCACTGGGGCAACCTCTAATGAAGGGTGAGACAGGGCCAGAGACCTCCCCAATCACTCACTCACTCACACACACACAAACATATATAAAGACTACAGCTCTGTTCCAAAATCTAGTGAGCTGCCTTACTGTCTGAGCCAGTTCACGCAGGACATGTAATTGCACTCCACTATGCTATTTCCAACTGTGCTATTTATATATACACACTACCATTCAATAGGTTAGGGTCAGTACAATTTTTAAATGCTTTTATTTAGCAAGGACGCATTGTAGTAAAATGACATTTATAATGTTACAAACAATTTCCAGAATGATTAAGTTCACTTCCAGAATAAAAATTCCTCTTAATTTACTCACCCCCATGTCAACCAAGATGTTCATGTCTTTCTTTCTTCACTTGCAAAGAAATTAGGTTTTAGAGGAAGACATTCCAGGATTTTAATGGTGGTCAACGGGTTTTCAATGCAGCTTTAAAGGTCTCTACACAATCCCAGCTGTGAAATAAGGGTCTTATCTAGCAAAAAGATGAGTCATTTTCTTTAAAAAAAAAAAAAAATTATGTGCTTTTCAACCACAAATGCTCATCCTGCACTAGCTCTGCGATGCGCGTCTATGACTATGTTGTTTTTACTTTTTTGTACACTCTAAACTGCTGGGTTAAATACAACCCAGCGCTGGGTAAAATATAAACTGTGTAGCAACCCAGCTTCTGGGTCAAAACAACCCAATCGCTGGGTTGCTACACAGAAGGTTGGGTTACACATTTAACTCAGCCGCTAAGTCAAAACAACCCAATCACTGGGTTTGTCCATATTTTCCCCAGCACTAGGTTGTTTCTAACCCAGCAGTTTTAAGTGTAAAGGGTGTTTTCATTGCACGTTCGCTTTGTACACAAAACTTTGTAAACTTTGTAACATGCGAGGTCCGGCTGTTGCAAGACGAGCATTTGCGGTTAAAAAGTATATACATTTTTATTGTTTTAAGAAAACTGAACGATCGTTTTACTAGACAAAACTCTTATTCCTCAGCTGGGATCATGTAGAGCCCTTTGAAGCTGCACTGAAACTCTAATTTGGACCTTCATCCCGTTGGCTCCCATTGAAGCCCACTATATGGAGAAAAATCCTGGAACGTTTTCCTCAAAAACCTTTTTTTTTTGACTGAAAACGAAAGACATGAACATCTTGGATGACATGAGGGAGAATTATCAGGATTTTTTATTCTGGAAGTGAACTGCTTTAGAATGATCCAGGTAGGTAGTTCACTAAATTTAAGAAAAGAACTTCTCTTTGTCTTTTTCTTTCTCACTCTGACACCTTTTACAACAGACCCACACACACCCACACACACACACAGACACAGACAGACACACCTAGAAAGATTCTCAAATTGACACCCTAACCAGCTGACCCATGACAGCCTCAGTAGCCTCACTTATCTGTGTGTAACTGTAAAAGCCCACAGCTCTAAAGTGCATGTCATGAGTTGTGTGGAACTGTCACATACGATCAGAGCAGATCAGAGCCGTGCCTTAATCTGAAGGCTAGACAGCAGAACGCTTGAGAAGAAACGGCCTGATCAGAGTGATTTAGGGGACTCAAAGTATGACAGACTCAAGACTGCTGCAAAATAAACTTTAAACAGTAGTGATCACCGACTATGACCACGGGCACAGCCATCTAACCCCTGCCAAAGAGCATTTACTCACTGAAGGAGAAAACACTTTGAGTGACATGAAGAAAAGGAGGAGTCTGCATGTTCCTCACTTCACTGGGAACCTCTTTCAAAAGTAGTGTCATTGTTAATCATGCTACATTTTCATCTGGTCAGTTCCAAAACCGAGTGAGCTGCCTACAAATGCAGCATTCTGAAACACCATATGTGCTCTAAAGACATGAAGGCTGTTCCAAAAAGTAGTATTTAAAAAACTAATTAAAAATAAATTATTTTACCCAATTATTATGTAAAAAGAGCTGTTGTCAGATATTGGCTTGATCCCAATATACATACTTCCCTACACTGTAAAAAACAATAGAATTTGAATTCACAGTATCCATAAATAAGTTGGCAAAAGTACTGATAAAGTACAACATTCTTAAGCACCATACTATCCCATGAGGCCATGGCAATACAAAGCCTCAACAGACAGTGATAGGTCACATTACAGTGACAACATTATGAATGTAGTCATGCGGATTACACTCATACTTTAAAGAACATACTTCTTTAATGGCTGCAGAGTAGTTACTTATTCACAAGAAGTATCTATTCGTAGAGTATTTGAGTTTGGATGCAGACATATTTTCTTGTGTCTCTGGATTATTCTGAAATGATTCTGAATACAGACTCCAGCATGTTTTCCTGCAGGATGGCTTTGAATAATGTAGCTCCCGCTGCATTCATCCAAGGCGCTAGTAAAAATCCCAGCCTAGCGAATGGCCGTTAATTGACTCCAATGAACATTTTCTGCTCTGTTAATTCCGTTAATGTTGCATACGCAGCGCTTTTCTCTCTACATCGCCAGCTGCTTGTCCGTCGTCTTCATCATCGCAGATACTTCCGTGCAGCTAACATGCATTGCGATGGAAATCTGTAGACTGGCTAGTACGCACCCAAGCTTATCATTAAGACAGACTGCTGTATGTTCATTACTCAAGCGGATCTAGATGAGGGGTGAATTGGGTACTTCCGTTTCAGACGAGGTGGTTGGTCATATTTATACGCAGTGTAAGTGCTTCTATCATACTCTTTAAGAGTCATGACAGAGACATGGCCAGCTTTTCAAAATTGTTTTATTTTAAAATAGTTTATTTTGTGGTTCGGCTAATTATATAATGGAAGATATTCTCAGTTGCAAAAGTTAAATTAGTGTCATGGTAGATGGATTGATGAATTTATTAGTAGTCAGATTAATGTTTGTCCTACATAACACCTTGCGTTGGTTCTGGTGGACACAGAAAAACTGACTGTAGGTTTGTTTTTCAAACAAACAAGTATGTGAACTTTCCATGTCATTGTAATGGAAACTTTCGAACACGAAACTCAAATTTTACCATAGGATTAGATTTAAAGTCTGGCCTTAGTTTAAAATTTTGACAGGAATTTTTAACCTTTTCAAAATTTACTTTGTCAGTTTGAGCAGTTCATTTTGTCAGTATAACTGAATAAAACTTTTTAAAAAATGGAAATGACATCTCTAATTATATGACTGTACCAAATCAGTGAGGTCACTGATTAACTCATTAGTATGCACTAATTAGACCTAGCCGACGAAGTCACTCTTTGACCTTAAGAGCTAATTAGCAAGCTCATGGATGAGGTCAATAATGAGGTAATCCTTTGAAAAGTAATTATGGCAATGAAAGGTACAGTTCACACAATTAGTTTCCCTTAATAGTCTTATTAGCCACTTTAAATGATCAATTACATAATGAGCCCACCAATGAAGTAAAACTTGATGTGATCAATGAAGTCACATATTTGTTTACTCATTAAATCACTAATGAACCTCAGTTGCTAAATCTAAGGTCATTAAAGTAAAACAGTATGTGTGGTCATCAGTTAAGCAACTAACAATCTCACAGTAATACACTGTCTCTAAGGTCATCTATAAGTAATCAATAGCATCATAATTGAAGTAACCAGTGAGCTCAAAATAAAGCAATTCGTTGCTAATTAATGAAGCCGTTATTGTCACAGTAGTATTATGAAACATTGCAATTTGAAAGAACCGTTTTCTCTTTTGACATTTGATTTTAAAATGTCATTTATGATGGAAAAGCTACATTTATCATTATCAATGCTGAAAACAGTTGTGCTGCTTTATGATTTTTGTGTAAACTGTGATGCAGTTTTTTTATTATTATTTGAAATAAAAGATGTTCTTGAAATAGAAATCTTTTGTAACATTATATAAGCGTTTATTGTGACTTTACTGCCTCACTGAATAACAGTATTAATTTCTTTTTAAAAATCTCACTGATTCCAAAACCGTGTAAACAAAGTTTCCAATTGAAAACAAATATTCTCCGATTATGTAATCCATATGAAACCACATACAGGCGCAAGTCAGTGTCTGCAACTTTGTCTCTTAAGCCGAAAAACAATGAAAGCATTAGTTATCGACAAATTATTAAAACATTAATGTCGTATCCTTGCTGGTTTTCCAGACTAAACTGCAAGTCTGAGCTTTTTCAACTGAAAGAAACTTGCACTGACTGATCTTAAAATATATCAGGGCCTTTGTTTTGTCTCAAGACGGTCACCAGTAATGTTTTTTTCCTAAGGCACATTTATAAAAATTACTTAAATGTCTTAATTGAACTATGGCCTAATCCTGGTTTAGTCTAAGCCCTGTCTGTGAAACCAGGCTATAAAGTTTGAAATATGGATAAAATATGGATATTTTGCTCACACAAATGCTTTGATTTGCTTCAGAAGGCCTTTATTAACCCCCCTAGAACTGAGTGGAGTACTATTTTTTTATGATGAGTGGATGCACTATATTAGACTTCAAAATCTCAACACCCATTCACTGACATTATAAAGCTAATAACTCCTGTATTAACATAAAAGAAGAAAGTCATATACACCTAGGATGGCTTGAGGGTGAGTAAATCATATGGTAATTTTCATTTTTGGGTGAACTATCCCTTTAAACTTTCCTCATACTTCTGATAATACCAGAAAAGCTGTAAGTTCACAAGGCGATCAACTCTCAAAGTAATTAAAACTGTCCTAATTTCTCAGAAGAAATGAAGCCAATACCAATATCAAAGATCCCTTTCTTTCCACAGGTCTTTAATATGTTGTATGATCATCAAAGGGTGCTGGCAGAGCTCAGCCTCGGGCATCAAGCATGCTTTAACACACTCAAGCTGGATGACATATCACGTCAAAAGCCCTGTGTAAATTATGAATGAAGCAGTTACCAATTACCATCATCTCTTCTGTTTGATGCCACAGCATTGATGAAAACAGATCCAGGCAGGCTTGTTACTCACGAGCGTTGTCTAGATGCGGCGGCGTTGTGTGTGTTTTTTGGAGGGGGGATGGTGAGCTTTACCTCCAGACAGCTTAAACTGACCTTGCATTCGTGTCGTTGTACCTGAAGACTGAAATGAAAGCTCAGGGACCCCATCTGTTCCAGTGTAATGACTGTGCTATTTGAAGGCAGGAAAGGTTCGTCTGGAGCAGCTGGTATCTTTCCCCGTGACCTTTTAGCATTCCTTCCCTCGCCATCTGACAGATGTGTCAACTCGATTATTTCAAAAGAGCCCTGAATAAATAACCAATTGTGAGCATGGGCTAACCTGAAGCGATGGCAAAACGTGGCCGCCGCTAGCTTTCTCACAATAAAACACCTAAAATGCACGCAAACGACCAGATGGCTGCGTTGAAGCGCTTTGGTGAGCCACCGCGAGAGTCGCAGAGTGCGCTTACCTTAGGTTCCTCGTGACAGTTTTTGACTAAATGGCTTTTTTGGAACGGTGACTGGTGGGCCTCCTGTACAGGAGTAAAGGAGGACAATGGGGTGAATTGAATGCCATTGTGCGCTGTTTGCCCTTGGAGCCAAACTATTAGCCAGTGGAAGGGGGCGGGCGAGCGCAAA
>JAHKKF010513913.1:0-12726 GCA_019740295.1 Labeo calbasu | reverse complement strand
TACCCTGCTGCCTTAAAATTTTAAGTTCAGTCAACTAAAATAAGTTTAGTCAACTTGAAATGTTAAGTTGTAATAAGTAGCAACTTAGATATTTGTGTTTGCTAAACTTAACAGATGGGTAAGTATCCCAGCTGCCTTAAAATTTTAAGTTGATTCAACTCAAATATCTAAGTTGTCACTTAGTATAATTTAACATTTCAAGTTGAATAAACTTTTTTTGAGTTAACTGAACTTAAAATTTTAAGGCAGCCAGGTTACAAATTATTTTAAGTTTACTTAACAAATTGTTTTTTACAGTGTAGCTAGTCATGAATTTTCCCAACATTGTAGTAAAATGGTCCTGAGCCAAAAGTGCTGAACCACTGATTCCCTCTTCCGTCATACCCTGCGGTTCCTTACGCATTTATGCATTCTTCAAAAATGGCACTGATTGTAAAATCGCTAAAATATATAGATTGAAATGTATAAATTTAGAAGTACACTAATAAGATACTACACTTCCAACCATAGATTGAGAGCTGTAGTTCCAACCACACAAGTTGGAACAATGGTTTTGAAAAATTCTAAATCGTTTAACTTGACAGAACCACCATAGTTGGCTTACTATGCTTTTAAGACCGGGACACTCCAAGCCGACTTCAAATAACCAGTGGTGACAAAAGTTCTCACTCTTCCCGGCGGCCCTGACACGAATCGGCAAACTGCCGCCGATGTGTGGAACACACCAAACAAACCAGCCGGACAGACACTTGCCGACGACCCGAAGATGTCCGACAGCCGACCACCGGCTTGGTGTGTCCCAGCCTTTAGGAAACACTCCTCAGACTGGCTAGTCACCAACTATTTTTTTCTGCAACTTTTGTCAAAGTTTGTTAAAGATGTTTCAGCATGGGCTGACTCCTCACCCTGTTCATTTCTGTCCAATAAACTAAAGGGTGATGCTGATACCCCATCCCTCATGGGAGCAGCAGGTATAGGAGTGTTTTTGTGAGCAGGGGAATTCTGGAACTAATGAGAGGGAGTAATTACCCCCTCCTCCACCCCGAAGCAAAGTGGTTAATGGCAGCGACGCTTATTTACGCAGTAAACAGGTGCACAGCTGGATCAAATAACTGATAAGCTGCTTAAAGACATTCCTCTAGTCCATACTTCAAAATCAGCACATTTTCATTTGTCAAGACGAAAAGAAAAGAAAGGAAACTACAAGAGAAAGGCATCTTTATGCTTTTGTGCTCTTGCTGTGCTCTGCAGCAGACCTTTAGCTTGTGTGAATACAGATGTTTTCTGAACAATTGTTTTCTGAGGTTAGGGTCAGGTTTAGGGTTAAGGGTTAAGGTCTAAGGTCAGGGATCAATGCAGATGACCTCTGCTTCTTCATAGGTGTAATGCATCTGACTCGGAGATCAGAACTTCCGTAGTGAAAATAATGCCACAGTTGAGTCTTTACATAGCTATACAGAGTGTTTTACTCACTGAAGCTTTTAGATGGTAATGGTACTCACTGCAGTTTCACCCAGAGATTGTGCTTTCATTTTTATCAGTACACTTCCAGTTTTGACTTGGAACTTGTTGAACTGAATTATCTGCTTTACCTTTTTTGAGTTTTTGTTTTCAGTTCATAGAAAGATTTTGTGATTTTAATCAGTGTACTTTTTAATAAGTTGTTGACAATGAAAAGATATTATTTAAGGAATAAACTTTACAAGTTGAACAACATTTGTTTAGTGGTATTCAGTATATCAGTTTGACAGTGGTTTGCTTGGAGGAAGTTTACGTTTGTAGGGTTTGTATGATAATAAGTGTTAGCATGCACTAGTTTATGTGTTGCTTGAGAAGTCTAGGTTTGTGTAAGAATGTTCATACATGTGAAACAATGCACATACTGTATAGACCCTCATTTCAGCATCTAAATGAGCTATTGGCTAGAATATACATGTGCCACACATAAAGGGTTAGTTCACTGAAAAAAAAAAAATTCTGTCAGAAATTATTCACCCTCATGTCGTTCCAAACCCGTAAGACCTTTGTTCATCTTCGGAACACAAATTAAGATAAGAGAGGATGACTTGCAATTTTTTGCTCAGCCGTACTTATTTAATATTACTTATTTGAACCAGAATATACAGACAATGAACTAAAGAGATGGACGTTTACGTCAGCAGCACCACAACCTCAAACACAAACACTAATTTGCAAGAGTTGTACAGAACAAGCAACCTAGGCTGTGTGTGCACTGAACTGGCAAACTGTGAAAATAGTCTGTCCTGAAATTCGTCATTCATATTTGACGGACTGATCCTTAATGTGGCAAAATGTCTGTTTGCATACAGAATATTCAGTACATGAAAAACCTAATCACTTTGGCTCCTTTTGTATCCAATTTTCATTCTAGTAGAATAAAGGGAAGTTGAGAATCAATGCGTGTTAATGACAGCCACTCGTATTCATGAAATTCTAACTCATCAATTGTACTCAGTCCAACACAAGGCATTTCAGCACTCATCTCGCAGTGGCTTTTTAAAAAATTAGTCATTTGAAAACAATTATTATAATTATCCACACAAAACCTCCTTTTCAGTATTTTGGTAATTTCATCTCTCAGGGTTTTTGTTTGGGTCATGGTTTTATTTTCTCAAGTCTGCTTTGTACAGAGAGAACAGCATCACCGGTGCATGACGATAATTGCTGAGCAATGGAGTGCGTGATTGTTTAGTTATGGATCCATCTCTTTGTCTCTTAATTAATGCATGCAGAACAGGAGCAGGTGATCACGCATTCTTTGATGGCAGTAAGTGATCCAGCGTTCTGGCTGTGGGATAAAGAGAGCTGTTAACGCCTGTCTATCTGGGGTGTAAGTTTACTCAGTTCTAACGGACAGTGTGCTGGGAACTCTCTGAGACCCTCAGGCCAATGGAAATGATTCACTGCAATATTACAAGATCTTTATCAGAGAGAGAGGAGCTCTTTGGATCTGTGAGAATGAGAATAGGCTGCTTTTCTCATGTCACCAGTCAGATTTTTCTTTCATCCCTCCACCCATCCAAATATTCTTGTCTCAGGCAGAATCTTAAGAGCTCTTGCGTTATACTTGCATGGCATACTTACATGCATAAACAAACTCACACATGCATCCTGTGTGCTGTTTCAGTATGTTTACAAGCATGATACACTGTGCATGTGTGTATTTCAGGCTCCTCAAACATGGTGATGAATGTTTCGAGCCACACGCATGTCCGTGTTTGTGGAAAGGGAAAGAATATTATCCAGGAGACAGAGTATCGTCCCCCTGCCATCAGTGGTGAGTTTATGTTAACTCATATTGTGTGCATTTCAGTCATTTCTTTGTGTTTTTACATTAGTCATTTTGCTAAACTACATTTTTATATACTATAAGAAATGTTATATCATAGATTAAGTGTTCACATGATTTTGGTGCTTCATTGTTTTAGATTATGAATATGAGAAAAAATTTTGGGAAGAGAGGAAATGTGTAATAAAACTGTGTCTTAGGTCTGAATGTAATCATTTTTCAGCGTATGTCAGCACGGCACGTTTCAGTGTGAGTTCCGCCCATGTCCGTCTATGTGCACGGCTTATGGAGATCGACACTACCGAACATTTGATGGCTTCCTGTTTGATTATATTGGTGCTTGCAAGGTGTACTTGGTCAAGGTGAGATTTTAGCAACAGATCCAGATATTCCCATAACTCATATTCTATGTAATGTATTGTTATCGACTACTAATAAATTATCCTGCCTGTGTTAGAGCTCGTTAGATGCAATGTTGACTGTCACAGCAGAGAATGTTGACTGCTTTGAAAGTGGCGTGATCTGTAGGAAGTCTCTCCTCATCTCCTTGGGACGCTCCTTCATTGTGTTTGATGATGACTCTGGCAAACCTGTAAGTAAGCTTTTCTCTCTCTGTATAAAATCTTATAAAACTATAATTACACAATAAAATATTCTAATTAAGCCTGAAAAGCAATACAGTTGTCACCTAATAAATATAATGTGCCCCAACCATATTTAGCTCATTCCTGTACGCCCCTGGGTAGGATTGAATGTGCTTGAATGTACTGGTGGAATATATTTTTAATACGTCACTGTTGGTTATTATGCGTCAAAGTGCTAATATGGTGTCACGTCTGTAGTGTTTTGTTTCTTGAAACATTGGTTTGGTGTGAAATAAAAATTTCCTAATAATTTACTCACCCCCTTGTCATCCAAGATGTTCATGTCTGTCGAAAAGAAATTAAGGTACTTGAGGAAAACATTCCAGGATTTTTTCTCTATATAGTGGAGTTTAATGGTGGCCAATGGGTTGAAGGTCCAAATTGCAGTTTAAATGCAGCTTCAAAAGCTTCTACATGATCTGTAGTGGACTAATCTTTTAACAATGGTTGAACATAATCTGCTGATATGTTTAACATGCAGAACCCATCCAGTGTGATCGACAGGCAGAAAGTGTATATCTGGCAAGCAGGATACTATACCATTGTGCATCTGCTTGGGGAAGACCTCACAGTGCTGTGGGACAGAAAAACCACTGTACATATACAAGCTGGACCAAGCTGGCAGGTAAAAAAAAAAAACACATACAAAAAAGGTGAAACTGATTCCTGGCTCTACAGTAAGTGTAAACTTGTAGTTTTGCGAATCAGTCATTTGCAGATTAATTATGATTACCTTACAAGTGTGTATTTGTGTGTTTATGCTATTTTTAGGGCAAGCTTACTGGCCTTTGTGGGAACTTCGATCAGAAGACAGCGAATGAGATGAGAACACCAGAGAACATTGACTCGTCAACACCACAGGAGTTTGGCAACAGTTGGACAGCAGCAGAGGCATGACAAACATACATACACTACCGGTCAAAAGTTTAAAATAATTTTGATTTTTTTAAGGTTAAGCGTACCAAGCCTGCATGTAAAAATGGTAATATTGTGAAATACTACCACAAAAGACATAAAAATGTAATCATTCCATTCTGACTAAACTGTTTGTGTGTGAATGTCCCATCAGTGTGTGAACAGTCCTGATATAAGGCACCCCTGCAATCTGAATCCTCTTCGAGAGCCCTTTGCAAAAAGACAATGTGGGATTTTGCTAAGTGAAGTGTTCCAAGTCTGCCACCCTGTGGTAAGCCAATCACAGATACCAGCAGACATTCATGCTCACATTCACACAAATGTACATGTGAGTGAGAGAGGGTTTCTGTGTTTAAAGGTGTTTGATGCTCTGTAGGTAGATGTCACATGGTTCTATATGAACTGCCTGGTGGACACCTGTGGCTGCAACCGTGGAGGAGACTGTGAGTGTTTCTGCACGAGTGTTGCAGCTTATGCTCACCGCTGCTGCCAAAAGGGCGTCACCATTGATTGGCGCTCCCCTTCTGTCTGCCGTGAGTGACATCTCATCCCAGTCATATTCCTAGAATCAATCACTGTAATATAACCAATAACTGAACATACAATGGTGAATATACATTCTTTTAAAAGACAAAGATAGTCCGGAGGAAGAAGGAACTGAGCTATCTATATTTAAGTTTTTCATCACATGGTTGGTTTTTATGGTACTGTATAAGTAATACTATCTTTTTCGTCTTACAGCTTATGACTGTGAATACTACAACAAAGGTACATCTGTAGTTTTTTAATGACAATGTTTGTACGTATGTGTATATGTGTACAGTTGAGGTCAGAAGTTGATTGTGAAAGAAATGTTAATTATTTTACCAAAATAAGAGGGATCATACAAAATGCATATTATATTTAATTTAGTGCTGACCTGAATAAGATTTTTCACATAAAAGATGTTTACATATAGTCCACAAAAGAAAATAATAGTTGAATTTATAAAAATGACCCCATTCAAAAGTTGAAATATATGCTTGATTCTTAATACTGTGTTGTCACCTGAATGATCCACCGCTGTTTGTTGTTTGTTTAGTAATAGTTGTTCATGAATTTGAATTTGAAGATCAGGGTAAATTTAACTTATTTTGTCTTCTGGGAAACATGTAGGTATCTTCTGTAGCTTCTGAAAGGCAGTACTATTAAAAAAAAAAACAATATGATATTTACGCAAAATAAGAAAAATGTACCCATCTTCATTGTGTTCAAAAGTTTTCACCTCCCGGCTTGTATACTTTTGTATAGCTTTAGGGAAAGGACCACTGAAGCTGTTGACCTACAGAGAGAGAGGAACAATGTTGGCAGCCAATAAGACAAGTGGACTTGTTTTCCCAAAAAGAGAAATAACCAGTACTGATGAGATCCTTATAATGTTCATGATGACGCCTGGCATCAGCAAAGCCAGACCACATGGTCAGTCCGACAGAGCACATGCTCAATTGACTTTAATGAACAAATATATAGTAAAACATGCACATTTCAGACCAAATCTAAATATTTTGTATCAAAAACCTCCCACTTTAGATGTATTAATCTATGTATGTACCGTATGTGTTGCTTTTCTTAATTGGTATGTTGTCAATGCTGCAGACACATCTCTGGTGTCATTTGAGGCGGCAGACAGACCCAACTACTTCTTAAAAGCAGAGCGCAGCGGCCAGCTGGGACTGCAGAAGTGGGAAGAAACTGAGGGATTCTGGGATGCAGCTACATTTGTCCTTCATAGAGACACCTGGATCTCAGGCTTTGATTCGCTGGAGTCCCTGGCAAAGCCAGGGTTTTTTCTGAATTTCATGCAGTCCAGACTCCAACTCGTGAAATACAGTCACTCAGATCGGTACCGCCGAGCTACTCTATTCAAACTGACAGGTCAGCATGTGGCTACATACGTGCACAAACTTGCTCATAATCACACAGAGATATTACAACTGACTAACCCAATGTTTCCAAATCATTAATTTTACTACAGGTGCCATACCACGCTATCCAATGGGTCCTCGATGTCAGTGGCGGTATGAATCATGTGTGAGTCCGTGCTTCAGAACATGCAGTGACCCATCAGGACTGAGCTGTGCAAGTATCCTGAAGTAAGAGCACACACATACATGCATGCAAGCATGCACACATTAATTTTCTACAAACTGTCTAAACTGTGTAAGTGTATGGCTAAGTGATATAGCTAAACTGCATCTTTCTGTAGGGTTGAGGGATGCCTGCCTCAGTGTCCAAGTCACATGGTTCTAGATGAGGTCACTCACAGATGTGTCTTTATGGAGGACTGTAAGCTATTATTTGTGCTACTTCTATTACTAATGCTGTTGTAAAATAAAATCACTGACAATTTTTATGTTAGAGAGGTCATGAGCTGCCTTTTTTTATTCTGTACTGTTCTCTGAGGTCCACTTGTAATGTCATCAAAATATTTACATCACTTCAGAGTTTACAAATTTCTGAGTTCTGAAACTTACAAGATGTTTTATAGTACAATGGCCTTTTATATTTCAAAAGATCAAGGGAATTTTGACCAGTTCATGACCCCTTTAATGAGGTAAATGATAGCTTGGGATTTACTTCCACAATCATTGTCATATGGTTTGACTAAGACAGCATATGTTACCTTTCAGCTACAACCCCATAAATGCCATGTTAACCAGCGCTAATGTTAACAATCTTTGGGAAAATAATTTCTTACCACTAGTTGAAAATGTAGCAGTTTAAATGAGATATTTTGTGTAGTGTCTAATAAATATTGTGCTTGTTTTGTGTTTAGGCATTAAGCCTGCTGTTGTTCCTCCACTCACGCCAACCAGTACTGTAATATCATCAACATCCTCCTCAGAGTATTCCACCTTGGTTTCTATATCACTCACATCTTCAACAGTGTCAGCGTCTAGCACCACTGCTTCTACACCTACAACACACATTCCAAGCACTACAAAGCTTACGTCTTCTCCTGTAACACCTGAGGTGGTGGAAACTATTACCACATTAACAACATCCACTTCCTCCCCAAGCCCACTGGCTTCCACTGAGAGAACCACTAAAGCACCGAGCATCACCCACAGTTCCACTTCCTCCACCACACTGCACACTAGCCCAATGTTTATCTCAGAAACTCTCCCAGGCCCCTCTACAACAAGCAGGCCAACAGTGTCTTTGACACTTCTCACGCTTACAACAACTGTTCCCTCACCATCTACTTCTAGTCCTGTTCTGTCGTCTACCTCAAGTAAAGAGCCGACCAGAATAAGCACTCTTCCTGTACTTCCAGTCTCGACCAGCATAAGCTACACAGAAGCCACTTCCCCAACAGTCAAAGTGTCATCTCCTCTCACCTCTAGTACTGAGACTCCCGAAGTCTCAGAGGCCTTTACACCTACTGAAAAGACCACAGCTCACTCTGAGACTTCAAGTGGTAGCACACAGTTACCTGTCGAAACCATCATCACAACAAAGTCCACTTCGCCATCAACCACAACACCTATATTAGAATTGAGTACCTCTGTCACCACAGAGAAATGGGCCTTTCCAACATCTTTACACACTGTTAAGACCTCTGAGAGCACCTCTGAAACCCAGAAGCCTTTGGACACCACTACCATTTCCACTTCCCCTACAGATACTAAAGCATCAACCACTCACACTGCAGTAAAATCCACAAGTTCTGCTTTTCCAACTCAGACAACACCTTTTATTCCTTCAGCATTAACCTCAGAGCAACCCAAAACTTCAAAAACAACAGTGTTTGTCTCCACAGCTGCTCCAACAACCTTCATCACCACAGTGTCCTCTCAAGCTCCTACATTTGTGCCAACAGAAACCACTGCAAAAACAACCTATCAACCAACATCTGATATATATCCTCATCCTGATGTTCCAACAACTGATAGAACATTACAGACAGATTGGAGAGTGATCCAAACCACGTCAGCTCCATTACCTGAAACAACCCAAACCAGCGCTAAGACAGCAGAGACACCAGTTACCACCTACACCACCATGCCGTTCACCTCAGTGCCTACAGAAGAAACATCAACACTGCTGACATCACATGTGTCACCTACTGACAAAACAACTTCTAGAGTTGTCTCCACTTCTACTACGTTGAGCCCTACAGAGTCTCACTGGAGTTTAGTTTCCACTACTGCTGTCCTTTCAGACAAAGTCAGCACATCACCATTTCATCCTCCTTATTCTACAACAACTATGACCACCACATCAGCACTGCCTGAGATTTCTCAATCTTCACCATCCATACTGACAATGACAACATCAGTATCTCAAGCTCCAACAAAAACCACAGAAACAACTGTCACTTCTGAGAAACCCCTCCTAACATCCACTGCAGCTGAAAAAGAGATTGTTTCTACCACTCAAACATCCACATCCAGACCTTTCAGCATACATTCTGTCACAGAGACAACTAGGCTTTCGCTTGACACAGATAGAGCTGTGCTGTCAACCGAAACAACAACCGAAACATCAACACTGGTCCATGAGACCTCCAGCACCTTTCCTTCCACGATGACTGAAAGATTCACAACCCGTGTCACACCAGTCCTGACCTCACGGGTGGCTGTGGCTACCACACGACGAGAAACTCCACGAGTTGTGGCCACGACCAGTATTTCACCTCCAACTAGGAATGCAACGATACTGACAACACCTTCAACCACTTCTACAGATAAAGTGACCACTGTTTTCACAGATACAACTACCTCTAGTATCCCTGTTGCTACCTCTAGCACACTTCCAACACATAGTCCTGAAACCTTTGGATTTACAGAGTACACCACTGAATCTGGTCCGACCACAACATTGCCGTCATCATCTGGAACAACTCCAGTGCCAAGTGTGGCATCAGTTGTTACCCAAACTACCATTTCAACACAGTCTCCTACTTCCTCTACTGTCACTGAGAGTAGGCCTGCAACCAGTGTAGGTGCCTCTACTGAGCGCCCTCTGGTGGATGAATATACCAGAGTCACAGCCATGCCACCTGCTCCAGACACTGGCCAAACGACACTGAGTTCATCTGCGATAACCAGTCTTCCCTACACGATAGAAACAGAGCACTGGATGACGAGCCAGACACATGCAGTTTCCAAAACTACTGCTCTCGAGCCAAGCAGAGTATGCACTGTAAGTCAATTATAAAATACTTTTGTATAGTATTAGCTGTCTTTCATTATACTTTTGTGTGGTGGTATGAACAAAAGCTATTACATGCTAACCTAAATAATGTGTGTGTGTGTGTGTGTGTCTGTAGTCTCCATATTCAGAGGTGGTGGATGAATGTACAAAGCTTATCTGTGTCAGTGGCCAGTTGCTCCTCTTCAACAAGTCTCAAAGCTGCCCATATGATCCTACACCTCCAAACTGTGGTCTGCTTGGGTTTGCCGTACTGGTCAATGGTGATAAGTGTTGTCCACGATGGGACTGTCCATGTGAGAAACATCTGCATTACACACATTACTATGATCTTTTCCATTCTGTCATTTGTTAAACAATTGAATGCTTATTAACATATACATTTTATTTCGGCATGTAGGTCGTTGTTCAGTGTTTCCAGATCTTAATCTGATCACATTTGATGGGAAAAGTGTTGCGATTTATAAAGCTGCTTTATATGTGGTGACCCAACTTCCCAATGAGACCGTCAGCATCTTGGTACAAGAGTGTTCAGGACCAGATGACACTGTAAGATATGCACAACTCAAGTGATATGAAACCTTTTAGTGCAACCCTTTGTGTCCTTTTTTAGAATATCAAAGTCATAATATTATTCTATTTGATTCCAGCTTGTGTGGAACTTCACCAATCTGTGTCTGGCAGCTTTAAACATTACTCACAAATCCAACGAAGTGCTCATCAATCGTCTGCAGAGACGCGTGAGTATCCGTTTGCAATGCTTGGAATAACTGCCACTTCGAATAGAACTGGAATATTGTTATTATTATAGCCTGGCATATTTACATGAATGAAAAAGGTTCAAATATACAATGGGTTGTTTTTCCAGCTATATGTGAACTCCAGGTACGCAAAGCCACGTTTTAAGAAGTTTGGTTTTGAGATTCTGGATACAGGAAACATGTATCTAATCCGAAGTCCAGCTGGTCTGAAGATCCAGTGGTTCCACACTACAGGCATGATGGTGATTGAGATGGACAGCTATAACAACAGACTCCCCACAATGGGATTGTGTGGTACGAAGTCATTAACCACAGATCATATGCATATTATTGCCATCTACTTCCTTCATGCTCCTCACTCTCCACCTCTCCCATCTTTCTCTTTGTCACCCTGTCCAGGTAGTTGTGATGGTAATCCTCTGAATGATCTGACTCTGTCTAACGGTACAGTTGTGTCTGAGCAAGAGGATCCGGCCGTGTTCATTGATAGCTGGCAGATTCCCAACACCACCAGCTACGTCAGCCACAGCAGACGGAGGGAGGTCAACTGCACCACGGGCGACTGCTCCCAGTGCATGAGCATGCTGAGTAACCGTACCTTCACCATCTGCCATCCTTATGTACGGCACACAACATGCACATCCCACCAGTACCAAACCTGCAACCACACCTGTTGATTATGCATTACATTTCCTGAATATTTTTTTGCATTGCAGGTCCCTCCAGCAATGTTCTGTGAGATGTGGGTGAGAGATGTGGAGTATGTAAACAACCCATGTGTTGCTTTGGCCGCTTACGCTGCTTCCTGCCACAAATTCAACATCTGCATGGAATGGAGAAGCTCGGATTTCTGCCGTATGTAGTCGCCAAGGCATATCAACACAGCTTTAAAGAAAAAGTTTACCCAAAAATGAAAATTCTGTCATTAATTACTCACTCTCATGTCATTCCAAACCCGTAAGACCTTCGTTCACTGTTCATAATAGTCCATGTGACCACTAATGTTTATGCAGGGTCAGAAAACTCTCAGATTTCATCTAAAATATCTTAATTTGTGTTCTGAAGATGAAGGAAGGTCTTACAGGTTTAAAAAAACATGAGGTTGATAAATGACAGTATTTTAATTTCCGGGTGATCTATACCTGTGAAGTAACAATTGTTTCCACATTAGTACATGGTGTTAAATTACATTTATTGGTGTTTTGTGTGATGTGTTTTTTAATGGTAGTATATTTTCCTGTGCAGCATTCATGTGCCCAGAAAATCTGCAGTACCAAGCATGTCTGCCAGCCTGCACTGCCCCATCCTGTCCAAACCAAGAGTTTGAGTTTGTCCCAGAGCAATGCGCAGGCCTTTCAGAGGGATGTGTGTGTCCAGAGGGAACTCTTTTACACCGGCCCTATTCTGCCCTATGCATTCCACCCAGCAAGTGTGGTACGCCCCCTGTTTGTCGCTCTCTCTTTTTAAAAGCATTTAGCTCTTGATATTCATTTATTTGTGTTATGATATGTGTTTTTGCAGCATGTACTGATAGTTTTGGAACCCCACGTGCTCTTGGGGAGGTTTGGAAAGCCTCAGTGGATGGCTGCTGCATGTATAAGTGTGAGAACGACAGCATAGTGCCGGTGGAGTATAACTGCAGTAACATCCCTCAGCCAGTCTGCACGCGTACAGGAGAGATTACAGTCAACCTGGCAGATGACAGCAACTGCTGCCCTCAGAAAGCCTGTGGTCTGTTACACAATCATTTCACACATATCTACAGAAGGGCTGGGCAGAATGATCTTACATTTGTAAAAACTTAAAATAAGAAGTCTCTTATTATATTGGTAATTGAATTTCTAAAACAATTTGTAGTTACATTTTCAGTCAAATGAATAAGTTATAATATAGAATTGGT
>JAHKKF010513912.1:12602-31842 GCA_019740295.1 Labeo calbasu | reverse complement strand
ATATATACATGAATGTGTTTGTATTTATATATACATAACAATTACATACAGTACACATAATTTAGAGTCATTGCATGTTATTTTGCATAATTTACTGTTAATACTATAGTAAGTACATGTAACAAAAGTCTTATGAATTTGCAATGACATAAGGGTGAGTAAATGATGACAGAATTTTCATTTTCAGGTAAACTGTCCCTTTAAGATCAAGTATTTAGACACTTGTCAGATGTTAGTGGATCAAATTAATAGTTAATGTGTTGAAGTACACCTGTGTGAACCTGAGTAAAAAAAAAAATCGAGTTAGTTTGGACAAGCACCATTTGTTTGTAGAGCCCACTTGATATTTTATTAGGTCATGCAATAAAATGTATATATTTTAAGTGTGACTCAATTGTCCAAATAGCTTTTAGAGTCACTGTACATTTACATGCATTGTAATACATGCATAAAATATTTTGGTGCAGCCCAGGAATATCTATTCTGTGAATCCTGTTGCTTTATAATTCTGCTATGTTTATCCTGAAGACTGCTTCATGCTTTATCTTGCTGTGAATCTTATGAAATGGGAGTGGTTGAGGTCCTTTCTTCATGACAGATACGCAGGCCACAAATTTCTTAAGAAATCCACAATGTTGCTCCTCCTTCTTAAACCTCATTCACAACATATAACTGAGCATATACTGTCTGCATTGGCTCAATAGAAGTAGCTGATTAGAGATGGAGATTACCCGAATAGACATCTATTTGTCCTGAGCATGATGGTTCCTCTGATCAGTGCTTTGGCTGGTTAACCAGCTCTCATTCCATTAGAGTGACAACTTTAGTTCCTGCTTGGCCTTCATCATCACACATGACAAGCACCACCCGGCAAACCGCAGACGTGTCCCTCCTGCAAAACTGGGTGGATGTGTGTAACCGAGCTCAGCAGTTATCTACGATCAGCTCAACCTTTAGGCGGTAGTAGAGATTAAAACCTAGGACAAGGCAACTTGATCCTGGAATAATACTCAGGCCATAAGGGCAGACGCTTAACCCGCGCGAATCCACCCCAACTCGTCACGTGCCCTTTCTGCCGTGATGATTCCTTCTGCAATCACAAGAGCTGTGTTTATATGACTGCCGCTTTCCTCAGAACAGAGGCTTAACAGGGAACAAGTCCTTATCTGTCAGTTTATGTAAAACTGCTCATTTGTCTTGCCACCTGTCCTGCGTTTGGCAAGGAAATACAGAGCCAGGTTTTATGGTACGCTAATTCTCAAAGCAGAAAAAAGAAAACACAGAGAGCATTTCATGTCACTAAACAACTGCTTTATGTTTATCTAACATTATCGCTCTCTGCATTCTGCTCTGGGGGCCGTTTATGGACGAATCTCATGAAACCTGACAAGATGATACCCGATTCATATTTCACCTCAAAATCAAAAGGAAAAAATGAGAAATTTTACATTTGCCTAAAGCAAAACAGAGACCATTTTTTGCGTTGCGACATCTGTGATTGACAAATAATAATAATGTATTATCTACACTGTAAAGCATTTATACATCATGGTAGTAGCTGCCTTTAATTATGCATATGTAAATACAGTAAGGAAAATCTAATGAGGATTACCGCTGAGAATTAAATCTTAAAATAAAATGAAAAATCTTAAAAGCAATAAATCGGTTACGTTGCAATAATGAGAAAATTTGGGGTTGAAATGTGCTGAATTGATATATGAAAAAAAAAAACGCACTAAAAATAGGCAGATTTTTTTTCTATAAAATATAAGGGTGACATGAAGATCAGTAAATGATGACTGAATTTTAATTTGTCTTTCATATTTTTTTCATACATTTTTACATCATCATTTTTCCACAAATTTTCTCATTATTGTAATGTAGCCAGTGCTAAACTGAAGGAAAACAATGTTTACGATGCAATAATGAGAAAAATTTTGTGGCAAAATGTGCTTAATTGACATTTAAAAAAATAAAAACTAAAAATAGGTTTAATTTTTTTTATATAAAATATAAGGGTGACATGAGGGTGAGAAAATTTTCATTTTTTTCCCTTTTTTTATTTTTAACAGTGGTTACATTGCAATAATGAGAAACTTTGTATGTATATATATATATATATATATATATATATATATATATATATATATTATACATAAAATATAAGGATGACATGAGGGTGAGTAAATGATAACTGAATTTTCTCTTTTTTCACATTTTTTTACATCAGTTACATTGCAATAATGAGAAACATTTGGGGTAAAATGTGCTTAACTTGATATATTTAAAAAAAAACTGAAAATAGGCTTAATTTTTTTATATATATATATAAAATTTAAGGGTGACATGAAGATGAGTAAATGATGACAGAATTTTAATTTGTTTCTCATATTTTTTTTAATACATTTTTCATCATAATTTCTTTACAAATGTTCTCAATATTGCAATGTAATCGATGTTTAACTGAAATTGCAATAATGAGAAAATTTGGGGCATAATGTGCTTAATTGACATGTAAAAAAAAATAAAAACTACAAATAGGCTCATTTTTTAAAATATAAATATAAGGGTGACATGAGGGTGAGTAAATGATGACAGAATTGTATTTTTTTTCTCATTATCATAACTCATTACATCATTTACATTGCAACGAGAAAATTTGTGGCAAAATGTACTTAATGTACATATTTAAAATGAATAAATAAAATTAGGCTTAATTTTCTTTACATAAAAATGTCATTTTATTCTTTTTTTCTCTTTTGATTTTGGGGTGAAATGTGATCTTGATATGTAATAATATATTATTTAAATCGTAAAGTATTTATACATCATTGTGGTACTGCCTGAAAAATACTGTATTACAGTAATGAAATGAGAATCACCATTAAAAATAAACATCCAAATATAAAAATCTCAGAAGTGAAATATCTAGTACCTTACAGTTATGAGAAAATTAAAAAATATTTATAATTCCTTTTTTATGGTCTGGATATGCTTTTGTGACATTAACCCGTATGTAGATTACAATGTTTGTTCTTTCCTATGTTGGATCACTGTTGGTTTTTCGTTTCGTTTAAAGAAGGGTTTGAGTTTACATTTCCCCTGTTAAAGCTACAATTAGGGCATTATCCTTTTTCCTGGCTTATTCAGTGTTCACATTCCTTATTCTCTCCCATCTTCTTCTGCCTCGCTGGACAAGCGTGTGATTAAAGGAGAGTCTGATTGCAGTCACACTTCTTCAGAGCCAATAAATTGTTAATGCGGAGGGAAAGAAAGACGGATGGGGAAAAAAATAGAATTACTCTGTTGCTTGAATTATTGAGTGCCAGTTAGAAGAGCTACCGCTTGAATGGTTTCTTTTTTTGTTCCATACATGGATAGAGACGTACGCTGTCAAGCCAGTACTGACAAATCTCTGCCTGCTTTGTTCTTTAATGCTTCCCAATACACATAAATCAGCACACACATGTGAAGCTCAACCACCTCGGGATCTGACCTGTTCAGTCTTCTCTCCCTTGTGGGGATTTACAATGTATGCATGTTTATGTAATGTGTTATTCATGCTGAGTATGTTTATGTGGAGCAGGAATCATTTTGTAAAAGCAGATTGAGCGAACTATTAACCCCAGTTCTTTTCTCAGCGTATGAACTCATTATATTGTTGTTTTTTTTTTTTGAGTGAGCAGTAAAGTAATGACTGTATTCGTCTGCTGGGAGGGGTAATGTGGGTCAGGGACAGACACACACTAACCACATAATGTCTTTTATAGATAGTCAAACAAGTCAAACCTTATGTAGCGGATCTATGCCGCTTCTTACCAGGCTGCCTACACGCAAACTTATGTGCAAGTACAAGCGGTACATAAACATACATGCTCATTCAGATGCTTTGCAAAGCTTGTCCTGTGGTTATTTGGGGGTGTTATTGTCTGACTTCATTTCCACCCTACTTTGATGTCTCTCTCACCTGACATTTAGGTAGTGCCGTTGTGCTTAATGTGTGCTTTAGCCTGCTAAACATCTGTAAATTACACAAAATGCTGTAATAGTAAAGTGATCTCGCTAAGTAAGCTACAGGTGATTGACATATACTAGTAAGGAAACTTCTGTTTGTTATGTAATAGTTTGCATTTTATCCCTGTCCGAATTGTTTTTTTGACAAACAACGTTGTGTGGTAATTTAACTGCTGGCCAAATCAACATCTCTGAGTTCACAAGATGACATGTTTCAAAATTCATTGTTTAAATCCTTTTTGACCACACCGTATGGTAACTGTTATACTTCGCTGTAATTTGCATGTATATTTATTTCTGAAATGCTGGGAAGTATTTACAAGAACAAAAACAATGTCATAACTGCTCTACCACAACGAGTGGGAGCAGAAAGAGAAGCACGTTAACATTTGAAATAGGTCTTTTTTTATGGCAGCAGCAGCTATGCAATACAATTTTAAAATGTGTGTTATATACAGATCAGAGGTCGCGTTAACCGAAAATTGTCCGTCACTGAAATTTTTTTTATCAGTGACGGAAAAATCTGAAGGCCGTCCGTCACTTAGACAGATTACACTGAGAGTGATCTATTGTAACTTGTAACTGTAATTCCCACCCCTATCCAGTTGGTGGCGAGTGCACTCCAGTGTAGCAGCAGAGCAAAGGATCCAGAACAAAAATGAAACTGTCACAAATCTTTTGCTATGTGTTTACTCACATGCGAGTACCCAGAAGCTACAGCGATCTATCACGCCACATTAAAGAGTGCTAAATAGTATTTATTGCTTGGATTTCAAAATGAAATTCAGATTTGAAATCTGAGACATTGTTTCATATCAAAAGTAGCACAAAGCTTAGCCTATTGCGATTTATTGGATGGGAGGCGCACTATGTACTGTTCATTGATCAACTGAAAACAAACAGCATAGGCCAAAAGATCGATTAGGATTTACGAATCGTAAAAGTGATTAACTTCAGTGCACTTAAACTTAAACGTTTTGACGTCTTTCCTCAGTTGAAATACAATACGTTCTGATGTTCATTCATGTTTTTTTTTGTATGTATGCTTTAAGTAAAGAAAAGACGATCGGTTCACATGTCCATTGTTTTAATAAGGTAATACAGTGATCTGTCATAACACATTAAAGAGCTACAAGACAGTATTTATTGTTTGAATTTCTTAAAAAATTACAACATTTTAAAGCTGAGACCTTGTTTCATACTAGAAGTAACCTGCTCTGTCTTGTCTGTTGGCGTGTTGTCAGTTTCCGCGATGTATTTTTCACTGCGTTAGATTGCAATGTGCAGTGTGAGAGCAGCATTGTTTGTCGGACATAGCAACAGTAACTAAGTAGGCCGGGTTTTCTCGAAGGGTCAGTTAATTGAAATGATGAAACTTACACTATTTAATTGCAGTTTATTAACTGAAAATTAAATCTTTAAGGCCCTATGAAATACATTTAGTTTTATTTTTGACCAAAGTCAAGTTTTCCATTAATTTTCTGCATTCCATTTTTTAATAATTTCATTAGATTTTAATAACCGAAAGTATCTCTAATCAATTGATTTTATTTTAAAAATGTTTTTTTTTTTTTTTTTTTTTTTTATAGGAATACTGTGTTGTGTATTTACATTTTTCTGTTAAATAAATTCTGATAAATATTCCTTAAAAATAATGTCTTAAAAATAATTTTATTATTAGTAGTAGCACTGTCATAACATTATGTAATACATATCTGTCACAGTTTCTTCAAGTTAAACTGAACTTTTATTTTGACAGGTTGCTGTGAAGACCTTTAAGTTTCTGTTTGTATATGATATGACCATATATTTATGTGTTCATGTACTCATATTTTGAAGCGTCAGAGGCTAAAATGGCCGTTTCAGTGTATGTGTAGTAAATGAAACCACGCATCTGCGCCATTCATTCACACAGAGACACGCAGAACATGCAGGATAGTCTTTTTGCAGCGTAATAATCACAGATATGAATCCATATTGAATTCTGATTTAAGTGTACTGACCTACTTTTGTTTTATTTTATTAATACATTCCATTTTATTTATTCATCCCAAATCTAGCTGTGACGTTCCGCATTATACAGTAAAAATTCCATTTTTATGGCATTTTTATGACCGATTCCATCATTCTATCCGCACTTTCTGCTTCAGGGAAATCATAGGGCCCTGTATGCAGATGTTTCATTTACATTTGACATTTAGAAAGAGTCTAGAAATGATTTTAAAAATCTAAATCTGTTATATTCTTCTATTCTCATCATTTAAAACCTTGCAAGCTTCTCGTAGTAAATAGCTTGGATTGGAAAGTGTGCTTATAACTAACTGGCTTGATATTTTGTTACTTTTAAGTGTGACTTAAAGGGATAGTTCACCCAAAATTGAAATTCTGTCACTAATTACTCACCCTCATGTTGTTCCAAACCCGTAAGACCTTCAGAATACAAATAAAGATATTTCTGAGGAAATCTGAGAGCTTTTTGAACTTCCATAGAGAGGATTTCATCAAAAATAGGTCTTAGGGGTTTGGAACAACACGAGGGTGAGTACTATCCCTTTAAGTGTCTAAATACACTACTGTTTAAAAGTTTGGAGTCAGTACGATTTGTTTTTTAGAAAAGAAAAAGTTTTATTTTGCAAGAATGTATTAAATTGATTGACAATGTAGACATTTTATAATGTTACAAAAGATATATTTCTATTTCAGATAAACCCTGAAAAAATTGTGTCACGATTTCAACAGAAATATTAAGCAGCACACAACAGTGATGATGATAATAATAAATGTTTAGGATATTAGAATGGTTTCTGAAGAATCATGTGACACTGAAGACTGAAGTAATGATGCTGGGAATTCAGCTTTAACATCACATGTTTTTCTGTAATTTTGATCAAATAAATGCTTTGTGTGCATGGGAGACTTCTGTCATAAATCTAACCAGACTTTTGAATGATAGTGTACATTTTGGGTTCACTGTATAAATGTCACAAGGTTATACGGAGCTGTTTTTCACATCATCTCTGTGTGTTTCCTGTATATGGTAGGCGGGTTGGAAAGAGAATCATGCCACATTCATGAGCGAGCTGAAGAACCTGCAGGCATCTGGACTGACTACACTGGGTCACGCTCTCCGCGCCGCCTTCGACCTGCTCAATCTCAACAGACTCGTCTCTGGCATCGACAACTATGGACAGGTTATAACATCTCCCTTCAGCATTCAGAGTCAAAACAATCTTTATTCAGTATAACAGCAGTATAAAATGCAGAAAATATCTCAATAACAAGAGTAGACATACCTTCCATCCTGCCTTGAAAGTTTTGTTACATCCTTAAAGGAAACAAATATGTTAAATATATGTAACGTAAATATATATTTGCAGAAAACTCAGTGTATCAACATGTTCCTTGATGGGAATGTAGCTGGAAAGAAGCCATTACTCAAAAATAACCATTTCACAGCACATCTAAAGTGTGCCAGAAGGCATGAGAGTGACCCAGCTAACATATGGGAAAATATTCTGTAGTCCAAAGCTTTAAACCCGATGCTGCCCAATGCTTCAAGCAGCACCGTCCGTTCAGCGAGGCTTTGTAGTGGAGATGCTTTCATCAGTAGTAACAGGGGGTCCTCTTAACTCGGGAGGAGGAATGGATGTAGCAGCATGCAGAGATTACAGAGCCAATTTTGGGTGTTTTTTTTGCCTTATGAAACCATATTTCATAAGAGCGCACGGGTATCGCCCTAATTTACTTTGACTTGTGTTGTTTTTTATACAACGTCAAATAGAGCAACATTTAATTGGATTATCTGTAATTCAAAATATTCAGATACTTTACATGCACACATTAAGACCATGCTGGATTACCTAAAATAGGAGACGTGCAGTCTGAGATAACCCTCGGGCAATGTGGTAATCCACATGCTCGGTCTGAGTAACTGAGTGCTGACCCCTGCAGTATGGACAGAGAGAATGCATCTCGTGTTCACTCACCGTTTACTGTATACACTACAATTAACAACATCTGTCAAGTTAGATATTACTAGGTTCAACTGTGTAGGAATGTGGTTGGCACTTATGTATGTACTTACGGAGATTACATCGAAAACCACATGGAAAATCGAGGAGGGTTTTTTTTTTTTTTAAACAAAAAGAAAGGTGTAAGATTTGAAAACATTTTAGATTTAATAAGGTTTGACATAACCTTTTATTTGAGGCACTGAAATGTTTTTTTTTTTTAGTTCCAAATTTTTGTATGGACAGTAAGATTTTTCATGTTTTTAAAGAAGCCTCTTCTGCTCACCAAGCCTGAATTTATTTAATTTAAAGTACAGCAAAAACAGTAAAATTCTGAAATATTTTTACTATTTAAAATAACTGCTTTCTAGTTGAATATATTTTAAAATGTAATTTATTCCTGTGATTTTAAAGCTGAATTGTTAGCATTGTTACTCCAGTCACATAATCCTTCAGAAATCATTCTGATATTCTGATGTCTAATATTTGCTTCTCAAAAAACATCTTTAAAACAGCATAGCTAGAGTAGATTTTTTCAGGTTTCTTTAAAGAATAGTAAGGTCAGAAGAACAGTATTTATCTGAAATAGAAACTATTTTCTATCTTTGGATCTTTTTAAGAATCCTGAAAAAATTTACTCAACTGTTTTAAATATTATTAATAATAACAAATGTTTATGAGCAGCAAATCAGCATATTAGAATGATTTCTGAAGGCTCATGTGACACTGAAGACTGGAGTAATGATGCTGAAAATTTAGCTTTGATCACAGGAATACATAACATTTTAAAATATATTCAAATAGAAAGCAGTAATTTTAAATAGTAAAAATATTGCATAATTTTACTGTTTTTGGTGTAGTTTGGATGAAATAAATGCAGCCTTGGAGAGCAGAAGAGAAACTTTTGACTGGTAGTGTTTTTTTTTTTACTAAGTATCATTAGTTAACATTAGTTATCTACATTAGTTAACATGAACTAAGAATGGACAGTAATTTTATAGCATTTAATGTTAATTTCAGCATTTACTAATGCATTAAAATCACAAGTTGTGTTTGTTAACATTGCTTAATGCACTATGAACTAACATCAACAATGAACGATTGTATTTTTAATTAACTAACATTAAAAAAGATGAATAAATAGTGTAATAAATGTACTGTTCATTGTTTGTTCATGTTAGTTAATACATTGACTAATTATTGTACTCCTTATTGTAAAGTGTTACTTTTTTTTTTTTTTGAGAAATTAATACTTTTTTTTTTACATCAAGGATGCATTAAATTGATCAAAAGTGACAGTAAAGAAACTTATAAAGCTGTTCTTTTTAAGTTTTATTTATCAAAGAATCCTGAAAAATATCACATATCCACAAAAATATTAAGCAGGACAACTGTTTTCATTTAGAATGATTTATAAGAGTGAAGTAAGGGCTGCTGAAAATGCAGCTTTGCCTTCATGGGAATAAGATAAATATTATTCTACGTTGATGTCATTTTAACTGAAACAGGATAACAGGGTGGGACATATCAAGCAGTCCCTCCCCTTCTTTAACAAGCCAATAGCATTTGTTTATATCACAGCTTGGGCCAGAAACGTTGAGCTCGGTCAAGCTGCATTTAACAGCATATGACAGTCACATTCTCATCCATAGCGCTGTAAAATATGGCATTCTATGTAGAATTCGAATAGGTCCGATACATTTTGTGGTCTGCGCTGATTCGCACATATGATCCCCTCCATGCTACAGTGTCACGTGAACCGGCGCAATCAGACTTTTTTCGCTCCAATGGAAAGCATTTACACTGTCTGAATCGTTCCATATCCCCTATATAGTGCACTACGTGCCATCCACAGTACAGAAATACTAATTCTGTGAAAAAGTGACTGATTTCAGCCAGAGCTTTAGCATCTATATATAGTGTAGGGGGCGGGATGCTTCGGATTCTAGCGAGCATTTTATTGGACAGAAAGTTTGATGAGACGCTGAAGTGCAGGGTGATGTCATCAAAATCGTTGATGTGTTTTGGTGGATGTGAGATTGTGCATTTTAAACGCTTATATCTCATAAATGCGAATTTTGTCATTGCCTGCATCCCAATGTATATACTATCCATCCTAAATTCTATGTGATAGTAGTAATTTTCAATACTATTTAGGGCAGATGGGGTGGATAGTATGCACATTGGGACGCAGGGATTGTTTTGGAGCACACTAGCTTATAGGTAACTTTAAAGGGTTACTCCACCCCAAAATGAAACTTTTGTCATTAATCACTTACCCCCATGTCGTTCCAAACCCGTAAAAGCTTCGTTCGTCTTCGGAACACGATTTAAGATATTCTGGATGAAAACCGGGAGGTTTGAAACTGTCCCATTGACTGCCAGGTAACGTTAAATACCACTGTCAAGACCCAGAAAAGTATGAAAGACGTCGTCAAAATAGTCCATCTGCCATCTGTGGTTCAACTATCATTTTACGAAGCTACGAGAATACTTTTTGTACGCAAAGAAAACAAAAATAACGACTTTATTCAACAATTCGTCTCCTCCGCGTCACCGTAGCGCCATTTTGGATAAGTACGCAAACAGCGCACGTTGTTCTCTGTCAGTTGTGTCACGCGGATACGCTGTTTTCGTTCGAATCAAAGCGTAAATAAACGGAGAAAACGTATTCACGTGACGCAGCTGACAGAGAACAGCGTACGCTGTTTGCGTACAGGGGATACTATCCACAATGGCGCTACGGTGATGCAGATGAGACGAGTAGTTGAATAAAGTCGTTATTTTTATTTTCTTTGCTTACAAAAAGTATTGTCGTCGCTTCATAAAATTCAGATTGAACCACTGATGGCAGATGGACTATTTTGACGATGCCTTTCTTACTTTTTTGGGTCTTGAAAGTAGCATTTACCTGGTAGTCAATGGGACAGTCAAAATCCTACCGGTTTTCACCCAAAATATCTTAAATTGTGTTCCGAAGACGAACAAAGCTTTTATGGATTTGGAACGACATGGGGGTAAGTAATTAATGACAAAAGTTTCATTTTGGGGTGGAGTAACCCTTTAAGGCTAGCATATTCATACTAAAAGCAAAAAAAAATTCAGTTTTGGTTTCATGGAGACTATAAGCTTTGGATTTTTGTAATTAATGTTCTTCTCTTCTCTCTTATAGGGTCGAAACCCATTCTTTCTGGAGCCATCGGTCATTATTACCATCACAGATGGAAACAAACTGACACATAGCTCTGGGGTGGCTGAGGAGGTGAGGGACAAAAACGCTACACCAACATGACAGTATTTTTTGATCCACTTGTTCTTTTATGTTACGTACTGCAGGCAGTGTGTCTTTCTTAAAACCTTTGTGGTATCTCACTTCTTGTTTTCTCTTCCTTCCTCAGCTACACCTGCCGCTGAATTCCCCGTTGTCGGGTAGTGAGCTGACTAAGGAGCCGTTCCGCTGGGACCAGCGACTCTTTGCCCTGGTCCTGCGGCTGCCAGGAGTGGCCGTGCCCGACAGCGAGCAGCTGGGCAGCGTGCCCACTGATGAGTCTGCTATCACCCAGATGTGTGAGGTCACTGGAGGTACAGCAAATCTATCTAGCCAATCAACTGTGCTTGTTTCTGATAAATTAAATCGTTCAAGTGCAATTTATGATGCTTGGATTACACAAAATTGTCCTTTAGATATAGATGTTGCTAGATCAGACTATTTAGGGGAGCTTTAGCACTGTTTTTCATCTTAGGCACTCTAAAAATCTGCAATTAATCTGTCAACCTCCTTACAAATCTTTGTTCTAGTGATTTTACAAATTAAAGTGGAATTTTGAAGGCTTTGTTTAAAAAATTGTAAGTCAAACTTGTGATCTCTCACTCTTAAATTAATACACTACCAGTCAAAAGTTTTTGAACAGTAAGATTTGTCATATTTTTGAAGACATCTCTTCTGCTCAACAAGCCTGCATTTATTTGATCCAAAGTATAGCAAAATCAGTAAAATTCTGAAATATTTTTTTTCCTATTTGAAATAACTGTTTTCTATTTGCATATATTTTAAAGTGTAATTTATTCCTGTGATCAAAGCTAAATTTTCAGCATCATTACTACAGTCCTCAGTGTCACATGATCCTTCAGAAATCATTCTAATATTCTGATTTGCTGTTCAAGAAATATACGTTTTTTTTCCCAAGATCAGCATTTATCTGAAATACTTTTTTTATTTTTTTTCCGGAAAATAAATTACAGAAATTAATACTTTTATTTAGCAAGGATGCTTTAAAGTGGTGATAAAATTTATAATGTGGCAAAAGATTTCTACTTCAGATAAATGCTGAAAGATAAAAACTTAAAACCTAAAAAAAAATTCTACTCAGTTGTTTTTAACTTAATAATAATAAATGTTTTTCAGAAAATTTGAATATTAGAATGATTTCTGAAGGATCATGTGACTGGAGTAATGATGCTAAAAATTCAGCTTTAAATCACAAGAATAAATTACATTTTAAAATATGTTCAAATAGAAAACAGTTCCTTTAAATAGTACAAATATTTCAAAATTTTACTGTTTTTGCTGCACTTTCAATTAAATAAATACAGGCTTGGTGGACAGAAAAGACTTATTTAAAAAACATTATAAATCTTCAAAAACTTTTGACTGGTAGTGTAGTTCACACAAAAATGAAAATGTTGTCATCATTGTGGAACATTAAAAAATATATTTTGAAGAATCTTGGTAACCGAATCATTATGGTGACCATTGACTTCCAATTGTATGGACAAAAATACTGAGACATTTTTCTAAATATCTTCTTTTATGTTCCACAGATGATATAAAATCAAACAAGTTTAAAACAACACGAGGATGGCCAACATCTAAGATAATTAATGATATTAACTGGTTAGGTTGCTGAAAGGAAGTGATCTGTTGCCGCCCACATATTTGCTTGCATGGTTCTGTTTCTTCGGAAATGCTACTTGTTTTATACTGTTTTGGAAAATTTCCTCCCATGCACTTAAGTTCCATAAGCGCAGGGTTTTTTTTTTTTCAGTTGATAATGCAGTTTTGCTGGTTAATCTCATAGCTCCATAGCTCAGCTGACTCTGTTTTCTCACCCTTTCTCTATAAGGCCGCTCTTACTGTGTGAGGACGCAAAGGATGCTGAACCAGTGTCTCGAGTCTCTCGTCCAAAAGGTTTTGAGTGGAGTAGTAATACATTTTGAGAAGAGTGGTCCAGATCCACCTGCGATAGGCGAAGGTTAGTGATCATACTGTGATGTTAGTTCTGTGCTTATTGGGAAAATATTTAATACACAATGATCGTTTTCTTTTCGTGCAGATGGTCTTGTGGATCCAGCTCGTCCTTTGTCGTCCTTTAGTCCGCAGCCCTGGCATAGCTGCCACAAGCTCATTTACGTCCGGCCCAACCCCAAGACGGGCGTTCCTGTGGGTCACTGGCCAATCCCAGAATCCTTCTGGCCTGACCAGAACTCCCCCACTTTGGTAAATAATAACCTACAACATAGAGTTTGAGTGTAGAGTCAAGCAATGACTTTTGCACATCTGTTAAAAAATAAAAGAAAATATGAATATTGAATGAAAATTTTAACTTTTTTCAGCTAGTTGCCTAGACAATATATCTGTTTTTCACAGTTTAAGTAAAAGCACTAGGATTACTAACCAAAACAAAAACAAAAATAAATTACAACCATTTAGAAATATTTTTCATAACATAACAAAACTAATTAAATATATTTAAAAGCGCATGAAAATGTCTAAAAAATGAAACTAAATTAACTGAAAATAAATAAAGCTAGTTCAAATTTATTAAAAAGGTAACACTTTACAAAAAGATTCCATTAGTTAAAATAGTTGTTAAGCATTACCTTACATTAACAATGAGCAATACATTGTTACAATATTTACTAATTCCCATTAATGTTAGTTAAAGGGGTCATCGGATGCCCATTTTCCACAAGCTGATATGATTCCTTAGGGTCTTAATGAAAAGTCTATAATATACTTTGGTTTAAAATTCTCAATGGTAGTGTAAAAAACACCCTTGTTACCATGCCAAAATGAGCTCTGCAGAAATCATCCCATTCTGGTCGAGGCTGCTTTAAATGCAAATGAGCTCTGCTCGCACCACCCCTCTCTTCTCTCTGTGGAGTGACGAGCCTGTTTACTTTAGCCACGTTTAGCCGCTAAACTTGTTAACTAGCACATTATTAGGAAAGGCGATCGCAAAGATTCATAAAAAAACCCTTATACTCACTTCTGCTGTAAGTGAAGTTGGATCACGAATGATTTCGTGCGAACATAGACGGATATATGTAGATCGGGAGGCGCATTCCCTTCACAAACAAACGGAATCCACTGCATCTTCAGCGGATCAGATGTAAATGACGACCACTATGTTCATTATTACATGCAGCAACACAACACCTCAATGGCTCAATTCTTGTCTAACTTACATCCCTGCTCCGGCATCAAAACATGGAGGTTGGACTGTTACAACTAATCTTAGGGAAGACGCTCATGTCAATCAACTGTCGTGGGAGCGGCCTCTGTCGGGGTGACGCCACAACGACAGGCATCTGAGAACGGCTCGATTTGAAAAAAGAAATATTATTTTTACAGATTAATTAAAAACCACTGCATGGATTTTTATCTGCCAACACACATTAATGTTCAAACAACATGTAAAAGAGATGATTTAACATGCTTAGCCGCGAAACTTGCTAACTAGCACGTTATTAGAAAAGGTGATTGCAGAGATTCATAAAAATAAATACCTTATACTCCCTTCTGCTGTAGGTGAAGCTGGATCACGAATGATTTGCGTGAACATAGACGCATTTATGTAGATGAGGAGGTGCATTCCCTTCACAAACAAATGTGCTCAGATGTCAGGAGTAAATGACGACCACTAAAATAGCACTGTACTAGGCTGACTTTTTTTATTTTGTACACTGATTTGGACAAAATTGTTTTAAATATAATAAAATGTGTTAAATCTTGCAGAAAACACTATGGAATTGGCTAAAGTATTTAATGAGCGAGCACAGAAGGACTTTCTGCGGAGCTCTGGGACCTGGCAGACGTTCAGCCGTTTCTTTAGTTTCTTTCTGCACGCTGAAATTGCACCGAATCCTTAATAAAACGGAAAAGTACTGGGATTGCAGAAGGAGTTTGGATAGGTGTATTAGCATTGGCTCATCCGAGCGGAGTAGATGAAGCAATTTATTAGCCAAAGGTAATGACCTCTGCAAACTAAAGGTTAGCTTTCATCTTGCTCGAGCAGTGCTAATGAATGCAGCTGAAGATAAGGCAGCTGAAAAGAGCGGTAACATGAGGAAAGGCTTCACTGTCCTGAGGTTTCCCACCCCCTCACTGTCTATTCTCTCTTAAACAGTACACTGTAGAGACAGCAGCTGGTGCCGTGCCAAAGTGCCACAGCTCAGCTCAGCCTGTGGGCACTGTGAGAGAGCCATTGCCAGCAGAAAAAGACTGCAGCAGCTCGCCAGAGCTTTAGCACTTACCGCTAACTTAACATGAGGTCATTTCCTTCCTGACATCTCTGCTGTTGCATCTGCGATTTTGTGAATCAGTAGCACAATAGGTTTGGGTGCAGATAGTAACAAGGGTGACTCAAATGTCTATAAATCTCTTTTTCATATTCCTAAAACAAATTGATGTTTTATTTGCTGTAAAACACTGCTTTGATATATTTAGTGCTCAGTCAGAGTGTTGTGAGATTATCTGCTCTGGGAATGAACAGCTTGTGTTGTCATGTGCCTGTAACACATGGGTCATTACACACTGCTGCTGTTGGCCATCTAACAGACATGTCTTTTTGAAAAAAACCATTGTGGAGAATATATTACAGAGATTTCTGTTTTCTCTCTCTCTAGCCTCCACGATCTTCCCATCCTGTGGTGCGGTTTTCCTGTATCGACTGTGAGCCGATGGTTATTGACAAGCTGCCTTTTGACAAATATGAGTTGGAGCCGTCCCCGCTCACCCAGTACATCTTGGAGAGGAAATCTCCTCACATGTGCTGGCAGGTGGGATACCTATTTCGCACAACTATTTAATCTGATCTGTATTTAGCATGCTGTCTTTCACAGCCCCCAGAGTACTGTCTGATGTCTGGATAGAGGCGAGTTTCATGTTGGTAGATATCATTGTGTTAAAAGAGCGGAAAGAAACAGTGGGTGTTTAGTTTTTCCATATTTACTGGAATGTGAAAAAGCACTACACAGATTACATGTCAATTCAGTTTAATGGCTTACACATTTACAGTGATGGTTATAAAAGTCCTGTATTTAGTAACTGGACAAGCAGAAGCTGGAATGTTCTTGCTGTTCTTCTGAACTTTCTATTCATCAAAGAAACCTGAAAAAATTCTACTCAGCTGTTTGAGCAGCAAATCAGAATATTAGAATGATTTCTGAAGAATTATGTGACACTGAAGACTGGAATAATGATGCTAAAAATTCAACTTTGAAATCACAGGAATAAATTACACTTCACAATATATTCAGATAGAAAGCAGTTATTTTAAACAGTAAAATTATTTCAGAATTTTACTGTTTTTGCTGTACTTTGGATCAAATAAATGGAGGCTTGTTGATCAGAAGAGACTTCTTAAAAAACATAAAAAATCTTACTGTTCAAAAACATTTGACTGGTATTGTATTTAAAAAGTTACTAATTTACTTTTATTTTGGATGTGATTAATTGTGAATAATCAATCTGACAGCGCTAACTCAGCTGTTAATAATAATAAATGTTTTTAAGCAGGAAATCAGCATATTAGAATGATTTCTGAAGGATCATGTGACTGGAGTAATGATGCTAAAAATTCAGCTTTGATCACAGGAATAAACAACATTTTAAAACATACTGATATAGAAAACTATAAATAATATTTTACAGTTTTACTGTTTTACTTTATTTATGTAAATGCAGCCTTGATGAGCAGAATAGACTTCTTTATAACACATTTAAAAAATCTTACAGACCCCAAACTTTTAAATAGCATTTTATTTTCCCCCCAAGCTTTGTAGTAATCTTCAACATAAAATGGCGAATATGTTATGCAATAATTTCCTCCCTGATATCCGTCCATTAATAGAGTTTGTGCATTGTTTCTTACAATACTTCAGTCAGCAGATCCTTATCAAGTGACTTGCACTAGAGGAAACATGATCATTGAAGAGCAAGCGATATAATCAGTGCCACGATATGAGAGCAGTCCAAAATACAGAGCAGCGTAAAGTGCAACAGAGTAGAATTAAACCAGGTTTTAAACAAGTGCACCAATATATACGTACTTATGAGCTTGAAAGCACTTACAGAAAAGTCCTCAGCCATGCAGATTGTGATCAGATGCTGATTCAGAGTGCAAACATCAGATTTAGCATAGGATGAATGAAATATAGTGAAATCCCAGAGATCTGCATTAAATGAGGGACCCGCGTCCTATTTTGGAACCAGAATATGTAGTAATTTAGGGTTGGGCTCTTTTGGCTTGCGCCAATTAGCAACCATCTATTAATGCCATAGCAACAGCACGAAAAACACTCAGAACGCCTTAGCAACTGCATAGCAACATCCTTGGATCATGGCAGCTGGTATCACAAGTAAGCGCCACTGAGATTTACTTTAATTAACAAGTCGATTTGATTATTATTAAAATTAATCAGACTGTATTTGCAGTTATTTGACTAATCATAATGTGAGATGCATAAAGAATCTGAGAGCTGACATGACCGATACTGGGGTATGATTACTTTTGGAGAGGAAATAATTTTATAAACAGAATTTTTCGCTGGAGCTCATTTTGGTCTTCTCTGAAATGATGACAAATGGTCTCTCAAGAGCTATTACCCAGACCATTTAGTTTCTTGAAAGAACTTTCAGAAAGAGGGTTGACAATACTGCAGTAAGATTAAGGGTTTTTCCATGCTGGATATAAATATATATAAATATACACATGCTATAAATACCTTAGTCAATACCAGGAAATGTTTTTGCACTCTATTTGTTTTTTTGTACTCGCATCATACATTTAAGCTGATCTAAAAATACCAGTATAATTGAACATTTGTGTTTGTTCTTTTGCCATGGTTACAATGTTACATGATTACTTGCCTCACTAGGGAGCATATAAAGAAGAGAAGGTAAATTAGAAAGAGCTCATCCATTTATAAGCATATTTAGAGGCATTTATAGCACTCTGGTCTCTGAGGAACCCTGTCACCTAATGAGCCGTTAATGAATGGGTTTTGTCTCTGAGAAACAGTTTGATGTGAGAGCTGAGCTCTCTGGAGACAGCAGACAATGCTAACTCCTCTCCCCTGTCGCCCAGGTGTTTGTGAACTGCAGCGGCAAACACAGCGATGTCGCCCACCCGTTCGGATACCTGAAGGCCAGCACTACGCTCACGTGTGTCAACCTCTTCGTCATGCCTTACAACTATCCCGTCCTGTTGCCACTCCTCGGTACGTGTGTTTGCTAATGGCACATTTCCAACCTTATGTTATAAATGAACTTATTTATAGAATTGTAAGGTTTTTTTTCTATAGGACATTTCATGCATATTTGTGCTTTGTTTAGCCATGATAAAGAGAAAGAAAATGAAAGATTTATAAAACTCAATTAACAAAAATTAAGAACAAGGAACCATAAATAATAATAAAAAAGAATTTTAAAATGTAATTTAAAAAAGTGTTTTACACTGCTGTAAAAATTATACAGGTGTTCAAAAGTTTGGGAATGGTAAGTTTCTTATGCTCATCAAAGTTCTATTTATTTGATCAAATATACAGAAAAAAAATATTATTATTAAATGTTATTGCAATTTAAAATAACAGTTTTCTTTTTTAATATACTTTAAAATATAATTTACAGGGGTTGGACAATGAAACTGAAACACCTGGTTTTAGACCACAATTAGTATGGTGTTGGGCTTACTTTTGCGGCAAATACAGCATCATTTCGTCTTGGGAATGAAAAATACAAGTCCTGCACTGTAGCCAGAGGGATTTTGATCCAAACCTCTTGCAGAAGGTCACTACATGATGCTGGTGTAGGAAAACGTTTTCTGACTCACTCCTCCAAAATACCCCAAAGTGGCTCAATAATATTCAGATCTGGTGACTGTGCAGGCAATGGGAGATGTTCAACTTCACTTTCATGTTCATCAAACCATTTT
>JAHKKF010513909.1:0-30462 GCA_019740295.1 Labeo calbasu | reverse complement strand
GGACTCTTGAACAACTATCACTAACAAAAAACACAGCGGTGGATCATTCAGGTAACAACACGGTATTAAGAATCAAGTGTATGTAAACTTTTGGGTCATTTTGGTCAAATAATTATCATTTTGTAGAATCTGCAAGGTGTATGTAAACTTTTGACTTCAACTGTATATATAGTTTTCTAAGATAAACGAGTCAGTTGGCCTAATCAGTGGTGAGATTTTGCGAGATTTTAGAGATATTGCTCAGTGAAGGAGTAGTGGATCATTGCTGCTGTCATATTTGAGCCTAAATACCAATGCATGTCGTAAATGTCTGGTTGGCTCATTCTCCTAAAACCAGAACCAGAATTGTGTCCAGAGCTTATGAATAACTCATCCCATTGTGTTTGAGCCATATTGGATGTCTGTGCTCTGATGAGGGATCCAGTTGCACATTCCAACAGGACACAAACCTCAGTTTAACACCTCTGATTAATACAGTCGGCAGTTTGATCGCTAGGGAACAGGAAGTGGTTGAGCGCTGGGGCTGGGCTGCAGCCAGAAGTAATGTATCGGGATTTGTATTCATTACAGATACACTGTGGGCTCTCCTGTCTCGGTGCCAGCATAAGAGAGATGGAGGACCGGCCTGGTTCAGACTCACTATAAGCACAGGGAGCAAGAGAGCGCACACTACAGGAATACGAATAAGAGAGAGAGAGGGGTGCAGATTCATTTTCCTATTGTCAGCTTCAGCTTTCACTCTATCAGTATCCTGCTCACCTTTTGGAGGTGCCAAGCAGCTTTGTGGGTGTAATCTCATGTTAAACCCCTCTGCTTTCTCTCAGGAATGTACTGCTTCATTTTAAGTGTTATCTTTTATCCCTAAATCTCAGCAGTGGTCTTGTAAAATGTGATATGAGACATGGAGGTTCTGACCTCGGAGCGGATGATGTCTCAGGCAGATGGTGCTGAGGGTCTTCGGGCCCCCTTACCTGCTATGAACACACTGGTCCTGGTTGTAAAATCATTTTAATGATGTAAATGTCTTTCCCAGCATACCCTTGGCTTGTCCTGAATATTCAACAGTTGTGGTTCATTTTCACTTTTTTTAAAAGTCTAATTTAAATCATTTTTATTCTTTACTCTGTTTTCTTTCTTATTAATAATTTGTGTTAATGTGCATGATTCACTTAAAAAATCCCCCAATATTATATTATATTACATTATATATGTGTCCCTAGACTACTGAACCAGTCTTAAGTAGCATGGGTTGTATGGGTCAAAATTAACAATTTTTTATGATTCGATTCTTGTATGCCAAAAATCATTAGGATATTAGGTAAAGATCATGTTCCATGAAGATATTTTGTACATTTGTACATACAACTTTTAAGGTGCTTTTCTCAATAATTTGATTTTTTTTTTTGTACCCTCATATTCCAGATTTTCAAATAATTGTATCTCGGCCACATATTGTCCTATCCTAACAAACCATACATCGATGCTTATTTGTTCAGTGCTTATGCTTATTTATGAAACCTTATTTATTCAGCTTTCAGATGATGTATAAATCTCAATTTCAAAAATCTGACCGTTATGACTGGTTTTGTGGTCCAGGGTCACATATTATATTATATTATATTATATTATATTATATTATATTATATTATGCATTTAATACATAATATTTACGATGACTTAAAAAAAATAGACTGAAAAGCCATTTTCAAAGCCAATATGAATGCAATTCAAAGTATTTTTTTAATTTATTTATTTAATTTCAGAAATTAGTCGTACATGATGTTTGCAGCTGAAATTAAAATGCATTATGAATTATGAATACATACAGTTCAGGTTCACTAATTTGATTGGACAAGCGTTCCAAGAGTTTTGTTCCTAAAGCATTTAGAAAGGGTGAATTTCCATAATATCCCGACTCTTAAGTTTTCATTTTATGCTAAATATTTTGTTTGCTTATAGATAACATTATTTAAATGTGTTGTAAATGCTGTTTAATGCTGCATTTCAAACAGCAGCATGTGTGGTGTGGCATTGACATCAAAGACCCACGACTCCCAGGGCTCTAGGCTGACCTAAGTTTGCTTAGCTTTTCCTGTCATTGTACCCTTAAGCAGCCCTTAGGCTTTCATCTAATGTTCTAGCTCAGAGGAATGAGGTAAGATTCTTCAGGGTCAAGAGAGAAGTCATTTCAGGCCTGGCAGAGATGAAAAATGATCAAGCTCATACTCATTTATTTTTTTCTGTTGTGCTTTCCTTTCACTGTTGCTTTTGACTCTGTGCCTGTCTGCGGTTTGTGTGCGAAACAGATGTCAGTGATGGCGTCTCTGTGAGTCTGGCAGTCAGTTTTTATTTTATAGATGAACCTTCCTCTGAGTAGTTTTTCAAAGAACCATCTGACCCTTTCTGTGAAATAAATCCTGGAAGAACCATTTCCGAGGGTTATATCAGAGAGGAAAGACAACCGTAGTTTCCCCGCAAAGACTTGAATCACCCTTTTTTATGATCAGAAATGACTAGGAGCTTTTTTCCACAACCTCATTTCTCCCCCAGCAGCCCACCATTTCTCATGTGACCTTTTACCTTTTTCTTCTAACTGACACACACGCACACACACACACACATACATACACACAGGTGTGTAGAAGGGTCAGTGCGGTCCCAAACCTTCCTCTTCGTCTTCTTGGACCCCAAAATAACTCGCCTGTTCTAATTAACGTAATTAATTTCACTTATAGCAGTTAATTATTTCAGAATGGGTGAAGAACTGAGCGAGGGAATGAGAGAGGGAAAGAGAGAAGGTGGTGGTCTCAGGAGTCTGTCTAATCTTGGTTTAGGGCAGTGGAGGAAGATTAGAGCTACTCATGCACTCCTGAAGAAAAGACGTGAACCCAATTACATCTTCTGTCTTTTTTTCGGCTTCTCTCCCTATTTTAGCCCTCCAGAGTGCTGCCGTGAGTGCCTGTGTGTGATGATGACTGTTAAACTGGCTAATAACATCTCAGAACTCAAAAGAGTTTAGGTCAGCTCAACCCAGTTCCTGTTACAGTCCTGTTACAGGTGGCCTTTCCTTCTACACAGTTTCCAAGCAGCAGTATGTGAGCAGGATGTTGAATATTTAGTATGTTTATGATATGGTAAGCAAACAGTAGGCGGGGAGTGCAAGAATAGCTTAGATGAAGTTCAGAAGTATACAAACAGTGGATATTTTGCTATCCCATGAGACCAGAGATGCAGGGTAGCCGTCTTGTTAAGTATGAAGGACCGTTTACACCAAAGCAATAATTCTGTATTATGATAACTGTTACCCTGGACCACGAAACCAGTCATAAGGGTCAGTTTTTTAAAACTAAATAAGCTTTCCATTGATGTATGGTTTGTTAGGATAGGACAATATTTGGCTGAAATACAACTATTTGAAAATCTGAAATCTGAGGGTGTAAAAAATCAAAATGTTGCCTTTAAAGATGTCCAAAATAAGTTCTTAGCAATGCATGTTACTAATCAAAGTTTTTACATATTTCCAGTAGGAAATGTACAAAATATTTTCATTGAACATGATCTTAATATTCTAATGATTCTTGACATAAATGAAAAATCTGTCATTTTGACCCATGCAATGTATTGTTGGCTATTGCTACAAATATACTAATGCTACTTACGACTGGTTTTGCGGTCCAGGGTCACGTATTAGCATCCACACCAATGCAGAATAATGTTCTGTTTGTTATAAATGCATGCTGCACTTACTCTTTTTATCATTTATCAGCTAGACCACAAAAGTGATTCCAGTGAAGACATTCCTTTGTGTCATTACCATTATAGTTGTGGTGCGGAGTTTTCCATTCTCAAAGAATGAAAATGAAACCTTGTTAGAGTTAGAATTAAAATCCTATATTTATTGTTATAGTTAGTGTCCTTTGTGTGAACAGGTTTTAAAGGGATAGTTCGTCCAAAAATGAAAATTCTGTCATTAATTACTCACCCTCATGTCATTCCATGCAAACCCATAAGACCTTCATTCATCTTCAAAACACAAATTAAGATATTTTTGATGAAATCCAAGAGCTTTCTTGACCCTGCATAGACAGCAATGCAACTGACACGTTCAAGGCCCAGAAAGGTAGCAAGGACATCGTTAAAATAGTCCATTTGACATCAGTGGTTCAACATTAATTTTATAAGGCTACAAAAATAATTTTTGTGCCCGAAGAACACAGAAATAATGACTTTATTCAATCATTTCTTCCGTGTCAGACTTTGACGACGCATGGACTAGTTTAACAATGTTCTTGCTACCTTTCTGGGCCTTAAACATATCAGTTGAGTTGGCCTCTATGCACGGTCAGAAAGCGCTCGGCTTACATCAAAAATATCTTAATTTGTGTTCCGAAGATGAACGAAGGTCTCATGGGTTTGGAACGACGTGAAGCTGAGTAATTTATGACAGAATTTAAATTTTTGAGTGTACTATCCCTTTAAGCACAAAGAAGTACCAACATCTTACTTCTGTACCTTGTGAAATTTACAGTAAGTCAAAAAGTTCTTCATCAAAGACTTTCTTGACTTTAATAACAAGTACGTTAGTAAAGTAAATTCACATACTTTACATGAATTTGGATGCTGTATTCACAAAATCAGTGTTTGAGACTGACAGCTGTTTTACTCTCAAATCTGTCCCATTCATGTTACAGTAGACAAGAGCAGGATTGAATAATGTCGGTTGCAACAGGTAAGCAAAGTCAGTTCTCTAATAATGCCCGGTTGTTAAGTCTGACGCCACATGTGATGTATTAGCCATTTCCGTGTCCAAATGCTCCTTCAGATCCCATGAGAAAAACAATGGTGGAACCTTTGAACTTTTTCACAATCACTTCCTTTTATACTGCTAAGATTTAAAAACGAGAGGATCTTAACTTTGGCCCTCAAGGGCCACTTTCCTGCAAAGTTTAGCGCCAACCTTGATTAAACTCACCTGCCTGTAACTTTCAAGCAACCCTGAAGACCTAGATTAGCTTGTTCAGGTGTGTTTGATTAGAGTTGGCGCTAAACTCTGCAGGAAGTCTAAACTTTGCTTCTGAATGCTTTGTTGTGCATTTGTTAAAAAATAATGACTCTTATTACCTTGTCAGTTGCAGACATTTTTCTCATTGCAAGGAAAGCAATAGAACAACAATTGACTCTGGACCCTGGAACGGTAATATTGGAAAATTTATGTAAAGCTGATAGTGACTTACATGTATGTGCTATGTAGTCTTGATTCTTTAAAGATTTGATTGTTTTGTTATACGAAACTGCATTTAACAGGTTCTGCAATTTCAAACATAATCACAGTTTCATGCTGGCAACAAAAGGCATGTGAATTTACCCAATCAAAACTTTTGCCAATTTAGTTAAAAGCTCACAGGTCACTTCTTGCCCTTCTGAATACATGTGAGAAGAGGGGAAAGATGTTTAGAAAAAGACAGGAAGAGACAGGGTGCATGACTTGGATGGAAAGGATAAAGAGGAGAGAGATGGAGTGATATTGGCAGTGGAGGAAGGAGAGGAGAGAGAGAGAGCAAAAGAGATGGTCTGATGAGTTATATATTATTCAGTATGTTATACATTATTAAAGAGAGTTCATATTTAGCTGTTACACACACAGGCATAAATTAAGAGAAAAAGGGAGAAAGCACAGACAGAACGAGAGATGAAAATGAGATAAAGTCATATGAATGTGTGTGTGAGAGGGTTTAGAAAAAAAACACGGCTGTACGGATCAGCATTAATGCTCCGAGTTAAACGCAGCGTTAATCTGGACCAGCGGGGTTTGTGCTGCGAGGCTCTTTTCGTGACGGAGATTACCGAATCCCTCTGCGCACTCTGGGCCAAATTCCAGTTCAGAATTCCAGGACTCTCATTCATGTCTTGACTTTCCTTCTAGAAGCGTCGAATTCCATGAAAACCAGCTGCACTTCGGTCAGATTTAAACAGGCCAGACTGCATCACAACGGAATATTTTACTCAGTGTATGAAGGTCTCATGACGGCATACGTATATGCGTCCAATATATATGAAGCAGTCGCTGAGATGTCTGTGAACGCAGATTGTGGTTTGGGTTGGAATCAAGTTCAGTTCAGGATCAAGTGCCAATTTTCCAGTTTCCATTCCAGTTTTTGGGGCTTTTTTTTATTGTGAAAGCAGTAGTTCATATAAAGTCCTGTTAAGCCATGGGGCATCAAATAAACAAAAATGATTCAGTATAGCGTCTAAAATTAACACTCGCCAAGTGCCAAATGCGAGTAAAAATGGGCTTTGGCTAGTAAATGCAGAGCTCCTGGCCAGTTGGCTGGCAGCTTTTGAAGAACTATAAATGAATTCATAATTTATACTGTAAAAGAGTAGTCTGACCCTTGCTGGTGTAAGCATTGACACATAAATCAATTTAAACAGTAATTTTACTGCAAATTTAGGGAATGTTAATCTGAGTTTTAATTTAGCGGTGTCTGTTGTAAGTACCTAAAAAAAATGCAAAATGACAGTTGCTATGGCTCTATCTAAAATTGTGATTTTAACTTCTTTTAACTAATAAATTACAAAAAGCAATAAGTAATTCTGTCATGTTATCTTGCGCTCAGATGCCTGATGTTTGGGAATGCAATTGACCCTTCGCTAACAGCTTAATTGATGGGCGATCTGACCAATCATAACGCCAAATCGCCATTTTGTCCGACAAAAAATTGTGTGTATTGACGTCTTTCCGTGGTTGAAATAAAATACGTTCTAATGATCATTCATGTTTATTTCATGCTTTAAGTGAATAAGAAATGATCAGTTGACGTGTCCATTGATCTAAAAAAGCAATACAGTGATTTGTCACGACATGTTAAAGAGCAAAATTGTATTATTGTTTGAAATTCTTTAAAAAATGGTAACATTTTAAATCTGAGACCTGCTCTGTCTTGTCTGTTCGCGTGTTGTCAGTTTCCTGTTTGTTCCACACTCTATTTTTCACTGCGTGAGAACATGTGTAGTGTGAGAGCAGCATTGTTTGTTGGACATAGCATCATAACTAAGGTGGGTGGGTTTTTGTGAAAGGTCAAATGTGTAATGGGAGGCCATAACGCAGTCATTTTGATGACAGACTTGTGTTCAAACATTTTAAAATTATTAAAATAATATTTAACATGGTGTGCGATAAGATTGGTACGCTGGTTAGTGCAGTTATCAGTGTTGCCAAGTCTGCGGTTGTCCTGCGGAATTGGACTACTTTATCACTGTTGTCGCGGGTTGTTTTTCCATGTCCGTGGGTTGAAGCGACCCCAGTAACGTAATATTTAGCCCTTGGAATGCTAGTTTTGCTAGGGGAATCCTGCCAAAAACTTGTATTTAACCCCCTGGAACAACCCCTCAAAATGCGATTAGGCTACTTTTGGGCTAATTTTGAGGAGCAGTTGGGTGGCTTTTGTTGTGAAAACCTGGCAACCCTGGCAGTTATCCAATCACATGATCAAGTAAGGCAAGTCACATGACTATTTTGACACGCATTGAGGAGTTTATTTGGTAAATCTGTTTCTGTTGTAGTTTATCTGCATGTCTTTGTATCGGATAAAAAATGATCTGATTCGACTTGGTGCACAAGTTTTTAGATTTTATTGGCATCTTGGCGTTTCCATCCAGTGTTGTTTTATGCGATATCCTGAAATTAACTTAAAAATAAGTTGATGGAAATATGGCTAATGACAGTATTTATGTTTTATCAGTGCATTCTGACCACTTTGTGACCTTTGCTCAACTTTTAGACTTACTGAAACATTATTTAAATGTTGTTTAAATGTTTCCATGTAAATACCAATTTCTGTCCAGATGTCGCAGGCTAATGGGTCCTTAACGTAAACTAATGATCTTCACATCATTAAACAAGCTGATTGGTTCATGTTGCATACGCAGCCAATGAGCTTGCTGCCTTACATTTAAATGGCTGGTTAACATTCACTAGAGTTCCTCTGAAACCCTCCACCTCCCCAGCTCCACCTGTATAGATCTGCTACAGGTTATTATATATGCTATTTGTGCAGCAACAGTATGTCTTAAATACTCACAGCACCATATATACATATGTATTGGCAGTAGCAAATGCTTATACTTGCTCTGCAGCTGCAGTGTAGCAAATCAAATATATTAACTTTGTCATATCCATTACAGTGCTTTAATCTTCCGAGAGTTGTTGTGATAGAAGTTGGATTAAAAAATGCACATATTGAATATTATGAAAGTACATCCCACATGTCTAATGTTACCTCAAATCATGTGATTGGATGTGAGTTGTGTTTTTGTTTTTCTAAGTCAAACTTTTGATTTTCATCTGGATAAAATGGGCAAAAAAATCCCATTGATTTGCAACAAATGGGACACTGTACAGCGTTGCTTTCTTTTATTGTTGTAACTCCAAAAATCTGTGTAGCAACACATTTTCAACTCAACACACAAAAATGCGAGGAGCAAAATCATGATGGGGGTTTGTTGTTTTGTCCCATTGCGTAGGTTGTTGCTTTGTATAAAAGTGTGTTTAAATTTCACGGTAGATGTGTTTGAGTCTAAGCTACAATCTTACTGCCATCTCTCTGGAATCCCTCACTCTCTGGCACCTACCCATGTGTGTGTGTTGATGACCAATATTAAACAGACATGCTTTGAACTCCATAGTGACTGATGTCTGTTTCTTAAAATAACTGGACTGTGACCTTATCTCCTGGTCCTGTAGTCTAAATGTTTGTGAGCAGTCTTGTTTCAGGACATTGGGAACGGATGGAAAGAATAGAAAACATAACACCAAGGAAGAAAGAGAAAGGGAAGGAGGAGTTAGATGTTTGCTTATATAAGCACACTCATTGTAGTGCAAATACCTTGTTTAACCTCATCCCAGTAAACCCAGTGTAAGAAATGGAACTATTTAAATGAATAATTGTTATACTTGTTGCTGTTTTTAGTGAAGGCCTTGAGCAGTACTTCGGGAGAACATGACCTAACTAGACACGGCACGACTAGTTTCCAGCGATGAGTAATTTGCCTGCTCACACTAAAAGGGGAAAGGCTATACAACACGACACAATTATAGCTGATCAGAACATGTTTCATGTCTGATATATAATGTGGAGCAGCATGGTTAGGACACAGTGCTGTATATGAGGAGTTCAGATGCGAAACCAGCTAAAAGCCATCTCGGTCAAAAATGAGATAATGATACTGAGTGAATGCTCCTAACACATAGTATACGTCCATCAAATACTTTTACTTCAAGCTCGCTAAATTCCAGCCTCAGCCCAATCAGAATTACCAGTACTTACATAATAACCTATACAAAGTAGCCAGAAAGATAAAACGTCAGATGGATTCAGAGGCTTTTGTATCTGAACTCTTCATATATTCTTTAAGGTCTGTTGTGTTAAAACTGATGAGTTCAGAGTACAACTGATAATAGAGCTTTTTGTTAGCTGGAACCTGGCCACTACCACTTACAAACATGTTTACTTGGCTACACACACACACACACACACACACACACACACGCACGCACACACACACACACACACGTTTGTTTTTGTGAATTGTGGGGACTTCACACACACACACGCACATTACTTTTATTTTACTTCTAACAATTTTATGTAAATTTTCCTGTTACTGCCCTGTACAATTTACCTGTTATTGTTGAGTAAAATGTACTTACCTAAGTTTAACAAATTTAATAAAGAAAATAAGTAACTTGGCAATACTTTGATTTTACTCAATATAGCACTGAAACCATGCTTTTGCAATGTTTGTGTTACTTAGAAATATCTAAGTATCTACATAATAAATCATACATAATCTAAGTATCTACGATGCTCAATAATACTCAATATTCCATACCTGGTGCGCAATACACAATACACCAACATTCCGTGGATTGTTTTTATAATGAATGTGTCATTCTGAGTAGAAAATGAACTCCAGATGTAACAAAATCGTAAGTTACTAAACCAAACAACAAGCTATGATAAAACTGTGTAAATTCAGCTGGAAAATAGCAAAAACAACAACAACAACAAAACAAAAAAACAATCAAACTTAATTAATCATAACCCAGTACATGATGGGAACAGCAGTGTTAGAAAAGTTTAGCTGGTTTTACTAAATTGTATAATGTTGATATTTACGCATGTTGACTTTTTGTTTATATATTTTTATCAATTATCAATGAACTTTTTCATGTAAAAATTACATTTGTTTTTCTGAACTATTTACTTCACCATATTATTTTGTTTATGAAAGAGCAAAATGAGACAAATTACAATTAAAAAAATAAAAAAAAATAAATTGATAAATTTTCCTAGACCATATTATATTATATTATGTTATGTTATGTTATGTTATATTGTATATTTATTTATTTATTCATTAAATTTATTTATATAAATTTGCTATACAGACATGAATGATACCTAAAATCATGTTGTTGATGTGAAGTGTGCTTTTCATTTTTTTTTTTTACTTAAACAGATTTCTGAATTTTGTCAGTTCAGAATAAAATGAATAAATTTACTGAACTGAACACTGAATAACAGGAGAAAAATAATGGTGGGTTTGGTTGTTGTTTTTTTCTTTTTCTCTATACCACTGTCTAATGAATTGAAAATTCTAATATAATGTAATATCATATAATGTAATATAATGTAATATAATGTAATGTAATATAATATAACAACTTCCAGTTAATAATAATGCCTAATTATATCATAATAATGATAATAATTTTGTTTATTTATTTTTGTGTACTGTTTAACATCTGTCACTTGATTTTCAGAGGCTGAATAGCTTTGTTGCTGCTGTGCACCACTGTTTTACTGTCCCTGGTGTGTGTGTGTATTTGTGTGTGTTGGTATCTCAGGGGTGTGGGTATGTGTGAGTATTTCAAAAATATGAGCGTGTGTATAAATGTCTCAGATGTGCTTGTGTATGTGTCTATGTCTCAGGTGTATCAGCGTGTTTGGGCTACGTCTCAGGTGTGTGACTGTGTGTGTCTGAATGCCTCAGGTGTGCGTTTGTGTGTTAATGCTGAATGACGGCTAATTATGTGAGAACACATCCTAGGGCATGTAAACATTGTGTTGGTGTTGGCGCCCTGCTTTATTAAGGTTTTGGTCATGTTTAGGTGTGTATGTGTGTGCTGTGGCTGAGGGACCAGTGAAGCGTGACTGAGCAGCTTGATCTGATTGGCTGGCTTTGATAACAGTGATGTAATTGAACAGATGGTAATGGATGACACCTTCAGCGTGCCCCGCCCACTCACACCACACACACACACACACACACACACACACACACACACACACGGCATCCTAATACAAGCCATGCAGTATCTTTCTCTAGCAAAACACTCACTGTCTTATTCTTTGATCTGTGTGTGTGTGTGATAGAGAGGGACAGAAAATCGAGGTGGCCAAAGACCTGTGTGTATCTCACCATCATTATCCTGTCATTGGTTAATTTTCTCCTAGTAGTTGGGTCTTTTCTCACTGATTTATTTATTTTAGCTTTGTGGCTTCAGCGCATTGTCAACTTACGACTCCATTTCCCACAATTCCCTGCTGAGTCATGAACCGCGAATATTTCGTGCTTTACAGCTTGCTGCTGCATGTGTGACATCATCGAGCGATGACTCAGTACCATATTAACCCAGCACACATAAAGTCAAAATGAAACTTTTATGATGCCCAGCTCAACCTCACTATAAAAGGCTTTGTTCCGCATTTTTATGTTTTGATACATTAAAATAATTTATATTTTTTCACACTTAACCTCAGTGCTGGTTTCTTGGCTGGCACAGGACTTACGTAGAAGTACTTGACCTCCATTCTCTTTTTTCAAGTCAGTCGGCAGAACCATAAATGTCATGTGACTGATCATTGTGGAGCCGTAGGGAAATTGCATACCCTTCACTATAGCGACTATCTTGAGGTGTGACGTCAAAGGCAGCAAACAGGGGAAAATCAGTCCATTTCACACTTTATTAAACAGCTTTAATATAATTGCATTTTTTGTTTGTTTCATGTTTTTAAAAATTTTATTTTGTCATAATAAATGGCAGCTAGTGTTGTTATTGTTCATTAGAATGAAAACAGTTTTAAAAATTAACTGGTAATTAAAATACATTTAGAATTAAATATTCAATGGAAAACTTCAAAACTTAAATGAATATTAGAAATGTTGCTTTGGCAAGTAACTGAAATAAAATGTAAGATTTAAGATGAGTTACTCGAACAGAAATAAACTAAACAGAGTATTAAATATTAAACAGAATATTTAAAAAAAAAGACTAAATATAACAATTACTGAAATCTAAACTGAAAATCTAAAAACTAAAAATCTAAAAAGCTAATTCAAAATATGAATTATTTCCTATAATGGTTTAGAAATAATTAGTGCTGTACAACGATTAATTGTAATTAATCACGATTAATTGCATCCAAAATAAACGTTTTTGTTTACATGTGTGTGTGTATATATATATATATATATATATATATATATATATATATATACACACACATGGATATATGTAAGAAAAAAATATTTTTATGTATTAAAAATGTTTATATATAATATTACTTATATCAATAAAAATATATACATGTAAATGCATGTTAAAAATTTTCTAAATATATACTGTATGTGTAATCGCGATTAATCGTTGCACAGCATTATAAGTAATACTAAGTGACACTCATGACAACTTCTGAATGGCCATCAATAAATAAAGATGCTTTTACCCCCAGAATGTTGTAGTTAAAGCATCCACCAGCAGGGGCAAACAGGTCCAAAACTTGACTTATACTGAAGCATCATGTGCCACTTTCCTTTCTCTCTGTTTTCTATGTTTTTAAACAGCCCTTCATGAATATGCATATCAGTGTTTAGAGTGTAGCATGTCTCAGCTGAATGAAGGAAACTTAGTTCAGCAAGATGCGTTGCAAGATCTGTTGACGCCGCCACGTACAGGTCTGTCGCTCTCTCTGTCACTTCATCTCTCCCGCTTTTGCTTTCTGTTACCTCCTCATCACTTTCTCCCTATGAATCTGGGTTATTCTGGCCTTGTATCTCTGCAGATGAATTTTAAAAAGGATGTTATTAATACTCTTGCGTGTGTGTGTGTGTGTCAGTGTTCTAGGGTCCACAGGGTCCCGTGTCTCTTCCTGTGTTTGGATCTTTCTGCAAGTAATGTTTTTCTAGGCTTAACTCCTGCCACACCATTAAATATTTCTCTAATATGTGGATAATTAGTGATTGTAATCTTGATCTTTGAATAGATTGTAAAATGCTTACAGAAGCCTAGGGGTCAGTTTGCATCTTTCTCCACTAATGGCTGTTCAGAAGTAGCTGTGTATGTCGACAAATGTTTCTTGCAAGCAATAAATGTTGTGTTTTTTTTAGCATGTGATTCATTGTTTCTAGTGATTACAAACTGTCTAATTGCACCTTTTTGTGTTATATACTGTTTCTTTGATGTGGTGTGCGTGCTTTACAGAAAAACAATATCCAGAGTGTGGGTGTAGAGCATATGACAAAGACAGTAAACTGACTGGATACTGGAAGTTATGTCTGTTGGTAACATGCTTATATTCTGCTTTGTACTCTAGTTTTTATTCATTCGCCACAATTAGTGAGAAATGTCTCATTGGCTGACTGAGTAATGTCTGGCCAGAATGAGCTGCATTGTTGGTTTAGCTGTGTCTGTAGTCAGAAGTCTGGCTATGTCGTGACTGCATCTGAAATTGCATACTGCCTGAGTAGATGCTTCTTTTGAATAAGTAATTATTTTGTAATCAGTAAAAAAGTTTGTTCTGTATAGCAGTGGCGTACACAGGGGCTCGAGTCCCTGCCTTTTTGAGGTCTGATGCCAAAAGTGCCCTTTCGGGCTGGTCTAGGTGACCATGTACCGCGATTTCTGCTGAGGGGGGCCTCCCCTTCTCCCAGGTCCGCGATTGGGCCCTCGTAATGCCATTTCGCCCCTGGCCCTCCGGAGGTCTGTGCATGCCACTACTGTATAGTATGAATGTGTGTAGCATGAATGAAACCCAGGCATACTATGTTTTTGCTGTGATGTCATACTGGTTTTTTTATGGAAGCCTGTTCCTGCCACTGAATAAAAAATTGCGACTTTTTATCACTATTCTAACTTTGTTTTTTTGCAATTGCAAGTTTACATCTCACAACACTGACTTGTTTTCTCGCGGTTGCGTGATACAAACTCACAATTCTGACTTGTTTTCTCAAAATTGAGATATAAACTTGAGTAAAAAAGAAATGTAAACTCGCAGTTGCAAGTTATAACGTCCAATTCTGAGGGAAAAAAGACTGTTTTCTGAAATGCGAGTTTATATCATGCAAAAAGATGTAAACTCACAATTCTGACTTTTTCTTCATAATTGCGAGTTTATATCTTACATTTCAGACTTTTTTCTCAGAATTATGAGATAGAAACTCGCAATTGCGAGATATAAACTTGCATTTCTTAGAAATGAAGTCAGAATTGCGTGACAAACTCGCATTTGTAAGTTACAAAGTCAGAATTATTGGAGTTTTTTCATAATTGCGAGTTTAAATCTGCCAATTTTGACCTTTTTTCTTAGAATTGTGAGGTCGCAATTTTAAGAAATTAAGTATTTTTTCAGAATTGCAAGTTTGTATCTTTTGTATCAAGTTCGTAGCTTTTTTTCTGGCAATTGCGAGTTTAAATCTCACAATTCTGATATAAACGCGCAGTTGCGAGTTATAAAGTCCAATTCTGAGGGAAAAAAGACTAATATGAGTTGATATCTCACAATTTTGACTTAACTCGCAGTTACATGCTATAAAGTCAGAATTGCAAGATATTAACTCGCAATTCTGAGAAAAAAATACAGTTGCGAGAAAATACTTTTTATATGTCGCAATTATGACTATTTCTCAGAATTGCAAGTTTAATTTTTTTTTACTTTTTTTTATTCAGTGTTGGAAACGGGGACATATGGGGAAGTAGGGAAGTGTGCATATTTGAACATGTCCACCCGTAACCACACCCCTAAAAAATATCATATTCTTTACCACACCCCCAAACAATGCGCAGGATAATGCCACACCTCTAACCTCACCTCCAAACTTTATCACACTCTTATCCGCATCCACCTAAAGTAGATTCGTACAACTTTGTGAGTGCTGCATTGGCGCTTGACTTGAGGAAGAGCATGCCGTTTAGAAGTTTTGTCTGACATGAGACGACACTGACAGCATGTCACTGTGTTGTATGCCATCAAAATACAACAAGAGCATTTCAAGAGCAGCTGGCTAGCTCATTCTGTGCAGATTCCCTAGAGTGGCTGCACAAGCTCTGATGACGACACAGCCATTTCACGATTGGCCAGATTCACTGATAACGACAGCAGTTTGTGTTCTGGTAATGCTTACAGGCGCTGTATTAGGAAGTGCGTAAAGTATTGAATGAAAAGTATTTCTGTTGCTACATAAAACCTTCTCAATTATCTGTGTATTTGACAAATATTACATCTAATCCACTTCATCTGTGATAAAGTATGCAAACGCTGTGCAAACGTCACTACAGAAAGCAGAAGCCGCAGTCGAACGCCTAATATCACACTCTCAACAACACTTCCAAACAGTGTCACACCCTCTTTTACAGTGTTTAACAGGTGTCTTTGTCCTAGTGTTGTGACAAAATGGCCTGGCTGCAGAAGAAACCAAAGCAGAATTAACTAGTAGCAATCAGAGCAGTAATGTTTTATTCCCTTGTACGTTCGTGGTCAAATCATCCACTGCTGTGATGCAGCAGTGAAAATGCTCTTACTGTACAGCTAAGAGAGAGAGAGTGAATGGGTGTATGTGTTTTTGTGTGGTGAGATGAATATATGAATGGTGATGCTGACTCATAAAACAGTATGTGAGTGAGTGTGTGTGACTGTGGTGTTAAAATACACTCATCCATGCAGTGCACTAGATTAACACATGCTGAGGTATGTGTGTGTTTGCTTAGTTGCTGGAGTGAAAATGGTGGCATATGGTTAAAAAACACCATATTTTGGAAACAAGCTATAGTTAACATCTGCCCAATCTCCAATATATATTAGCCCCTCCCCTAGCTCATTTAGTCCCTCCCCATTTATTTCAGCCTGTTTTTGCCTACCTGATCTCATGACGAAAACTGGGAACTTTTTCACAAGATGTAAAATATGTACAAATAAGTACATATCATTGCAGTTTCCAAAAGAAATTAACACTACAGGCAGTAAAACAGCGAGCACTTATAATCGTGTTCGTACACAGTTATGATTACAGCTCCATATGTTTTGCTTTCCGGACATAACAAGCTTGCTCAATAGCTTAGCTGGCTCAGAAACTGGACTTAGGATGTGGAATCCTTGGGTACGAATCCTGTGAAAAACATGACTCACAATGAAAGAGATGAAAGATGACAGTTCGAAAAACGGCATGCATGCAATTGCGTTTTTACATCACTTTCACTTTTGTTCATACTATCAGTAGGTTTGGGTGTAGTACAGATGGTACATTATTTTAAAACGTCACGGGGCATTAGAGTTATAGCGCCACTCAATGAACATTTCAAGTCAGGACTGCAGTGACGCATACAAAATCAATGTCGCATAAAACTACCACGTATATACATTCATCTGTTCCAGGGGAAAAAATGAATACTCTCTTAGTGCCACTCAGTGGACATTTCACATCGAATATATCACGAAAACGTACATGGCAGTGTGTATTTCGCATCTTGCGAAAAAGTTCCCACAGGTATGTTTTTGTCATGAGATCAGGTTGGTTTTTGCTCATTCAGTACTAACAGCTACTTACAAATGATATAAGATAATTTAAGAGTGGCTGATATGCCAATGGATGTTTTCCAATTAAACTTTTCCAAGAGACTTTTTTTTTGTCTTTATAAAACAGTTTTTAATTCACTTTTTTACAGTCATCCATTTGTTCATACTATATGTTTTATTTGTGTCCATTGTAGTGTTCACTAGTTTGAAGCTGCTAGTTAAAATACAATGTGAATGTTCCTCTTTTATAGTGACCCTCTATTCAAAAGCTCTTTCCCTCTGATCTTAGATCAGAGGGAAAGGGGATCCCCTGGTGTCTGTGGTGATGCAGTTGTAGAATGTGATTGAATCTCACTTCATCCATCAGCAATATGGATTCCAGACGGAACTGATTTAGTGGCTGTCGGAGCTGATGGCTCAAACTTTAGAAAGTTTTCAGTGAGGTGCAGAATTGATCTGTGTGAATGAATGCAGAATCTGAAATTTGGTGATTTTCCTTGACACCTAGTCTTTGCTTTGTTAACTCGAGTTTTCAAGATTTTGTGTGTGTGTGTACACTCTTAAAAATAAAGGTGATTTAAAATGTTTTTGACATCGATGCCATTCATCTATGGCATCGTGAAGCACCTTTATTTTTAAGAGTGTATTCCTGACATTATGAAGACCAAATGTCCCCACAAGTATAGTAATACCATTAAATTTTGACTTTGTGGGGACATTTTTGGTCCCCATGAGGAAGCAAGCTTATAAATCATTAGTCTCGTGTAGTCAGACCTTCAGAGTGATGGCAGAAGGTCTGGAAACCTTGGCCGCCTTGGCCCGCCCAAGAGGCCATATGGTAAATTAACCAATCACGTTTCATTTTGTGCTGCGTCACGTTTAGGGGTGTACAAATGTCTGCATAATAACAGACTGGTGTGTAAAACTCTTGAACGTATTTTAAAGATTTTGTGCAGCAAACTAATATTTCACATACTTTTGAAAGTCCAGCATTTAGTTGATCCCGATTAGCGTTTATCATCACAGTTGTAAACACAACAGCTTTCTTCTTTCGTGACGGGGTTTGGCATCATGGCGAAATGTTAAAAAACGCAAGTCCTGGAAATCCTGTATAATTCAACCAATTGGATGATGACTTCAAAACTCCTAAAGTGTTTCCACTTTTGTGTGCCATATGCCTCAGACGTTCAGCCAGTGGTCCCTGGACGTGATGTTTGAGGCTGACACTAATAAATCATATTAATAATAAATCATAATAAAGCCTATGGGTAAAACATCCGGTTTATTAGCAACCATAGGGAAATAATGAGAAGAATAGCAACTTGCAGTAAATGGTAAAACTGTTTGCGCCACAAACCAGTGTGATCATAATTAAGATAATACATTACAAGAACATGGAAAAACACACCAATTTGTAATATCAAGCAGCAAAATGAGCTGTTTTATACAGCTAAAAATAGACCGGAAGCCAGACCTATAATATTTAGAAATGGCCGCACCCACTTATACGATAAGAAAAAGATTGATAGAATGAAGTGTTTAGAAAATCTAAAATGGCAGAAAGTTTTGTGTGAGGGGTACGTTTAGGGTAAGGGGATGGAAAATACAGTTTGTACAGTATAAAAACCATTACGTTTATGGAATGTCGCCACAAAAAAAAAAAAAAACAGTATGTGTGTTTGCATGGCTCTCTTTGTTTCTGCTTTAATGTGTGTTCATTTGTGTCTGACAATAAAAAAACAAACTTATCTCTCAATTAGAAAAAATGAGTTTCAGAGTATCTCTCAAGAGAGTGCATCCATTATGGGTACTTTAGAATGAGTAACTGAGATTCTTCTTTTGAAAGTCCTTTATCCAGAGCATGGCTTTACTACGGTAATTAGAAATGGTGCTTTAGGAGAGTCCGCATGTCATCGAGAAAAGCTCACTTTGACTTCCTGTAATTTAACAGGAGTTAGATAACACAGAAAACAACTCTCCAGTTCTCTTCTTGTTCTCACACATGCTTTCCTGAATCCTAATGACCGAAACCCAGCACTTTCTCCTTTATGAAAGGTGATTCCTGCACCAATAGCATCCCAGTATCACTCTACAAAAAACTTCAGTATGTTAAACTGGGATAGGAGAACATATTTTAGCATAGACAAACTCACTGATGTCATTCTTACATGACATTTCAGACTAATCCAGGCTTATTCAATGGGCTGAACCATTTATTAGAAACAGAAGGGGAGAGAAAAAAATGAGGGTACATGATGGGAGAAACTCGTAGTTCTGTGGTTTACTACTGTGATCTCACTCTGTCTCTCATTCCTGACACACACACACTTCAGTAGGACGGTTGACGGTGGTTCTCTTTGGATTTTACGCTTTTGGACTGCAGATGGAGATGAGACACAGTCCTGCAGGGCTGCCATGTGTGATGTTTAGTGTGAGAGAATACGAATACTCTATTGCAATTGGCCAGTATGGTTATATTGGAATGTCTCAAAACAAAACACTGATTGGCTTTTCACACCTGAAATTGTTTACCCAGGAGTTATTACATATAAATACCAGGGGTGTTTAATCTTGGGTTGCCAGGCTTCGGGATTTCACACTGTACATTTGTAAACTCATTTGTGGATGGATTTGACGGTGGCATTTGCATATTTACAGGCTTAATAACATTGATTGGACAAGTACAACACGTGACAAGCACACAAACCGTTTTAATAACTGCTTGTCCATCTGGCTGTGAGCTTTGTTGTCCCTATGGACTTCTATAAAATAAACTCCCCTAAATGACTGAAAATCTGGGTCTGGGACAAGGGTAAAACAATAAAGCTACCCTAAAAGGCGTTAGAAAATTTGCCAAGCAATTGGAGGTATGATAAAGAAAAAATCTATTTAAATATCACATCAAAAAATAGTTATTAATACAGAGCGAAACGGCACAGAACTCTGCTTTCTTTTATGTGTTTGTGCTACGTTAACGTCTCATTCACCGTCTCCTTCTCTTCCTCTACAGGCTCCAACTATTCCAGTCCGTCGTTGGCTCCAGTCCCCAGTCTGAATGAGGACGAGCGTGTGGGGGGCGGGGGTGGGGTGCTGGGTCTTGCACCTGAACACATTCCCACCCCTGGCGCCCCCCTCAGCTGGCAGGCAGCCATCGACGCGGCACGGCAGGCCAAGCTGATGGGCACCACCGGAGCCCCGATCTCCACTGCGAGCTCCACGCAGCGCAAACGCCAGCACTACACCAAACCCAAGAAACAGGCCAGCACTGCCTCCACGCGCCCACCTCGAGCCCTTCTCTGCCTCACTCTAAAAAACCCCATCCGTAGGGCGTGCATCAATATCGTGGAATGGAAGTATCCTTTACTGAACTCAGACCTGATTGGCATATATGCAGTATATACACTTTTATTCAGAAGTTTGGGGTCAGTAATATTTTTTAATGTTTTTGAAAGAAGTCTCTTTGGCTCACCAAGATTAAAATTGTAAAAAAAAATTTGTTCTGCAGTGATATGTACTAGATTTTCAGCCATTACTTCAGTTTTCAGTGTCACATGATCCTTCAGAAATCATTCTAATATGCTGATTTGTTAAACATCTTTACTGTCACGTTTGATCAATTGAATCCATCCTTGCTGAAAGAAGGTATTAATTTCTTTCAAAAAATCTATATTTTACTGACCCAAAACTTGACTGACCACGTATTTCATTTGAAAGAGTGCACATGAATCTGGCAAGCCAGATGCAGGGCCTTAAACTGCCATCATATTGAAGAGCACACAATATTTATGAATTTACTTTGTTTTTCCCATTCTTCCCAAAGCGACATCCAAAAACATCTCATAGTGAGTTGGTGACAATTGCTTCAGCAGGTAGCTGAAGATACAGTTGTTTTCTGAATGTTAATTAATCAGTGTTAAAATTACAGACTGCTCATGAACTCCTTAGACAGGCGCTAACTAACTTTAAAGTGGAAGTGAAGCAGTCAGTTTACAAAGTTTTCATTACTTAACAGATCTCCACTTTAATTAAAAAATAATTAAAGAAAAAATAACAAACACGATTAATCTTGAAATACCACAGTGTGTGATGTTACAGGGTTGGCTTGCTTCATCAGTGAAGCAATATAAGCATTTCTGAAGCAATATAAGCATTTGTTAACACACAAATGTTATTTTAAAAGAAATATTTTTGGTTTTCACCAAAATTTGGATGAATATCCAACATTAGGGATGTAATGATATTATCAATATCGCAAAACTAGTGATGGCAAAACTATGTCAATATTATCGTGGTCACGGTAATATATTATTGTATATATATTATATATATATATTTTAAAATATATTTAAACTTCTTATTCTATCATAAAACATCTTTAAAGTTGTGTTTTAGGCCTTCTAAACAGATAAACATCTTATGTTCACCTGCTACAATTAGCTTACCTGCTTTTAACAGGACACTACTAATCAGGATGCTAATAATCTGAATGATCAGGCCAGTGCTGTTTCCTCACAAAAGTTCGCCATTCTTACGTTTCTTAAGTCTTTCTAGTTTAAACATTAAAGTGCAAGACAGTGCTAAAGAGATTTCAATGTGGTACTCGCACGCTGTGATTGATCGTTTCTGTGCGAACGGATAGTGTGTGAGTACCAAATTGAGTTCTCTTTCGCATCTTCTTGAGCAAATGCACACAAAATGATTTATGGCTTTGATGTTTTTGACGAATATCCACGTAAACACATCATTTCCAACCCACTTTTCACCGCAAACCAGCACCTGTAACGGTAGTACTGCTTGGTCTCCTTGCCGTATCAACTCAAATGCATAAGCAATTGCACCTATTATGGGCTCAACAGTTCTTTCAAATTCATCTTCCTTTATTTCAAAACAAGTGTGCATTCAAAAAGTAAAGAAGTGCTTATATTACTTTGCTGGACAAGCGTCACACACTGTGGTATTGCAAGATGATGGCACCCTTGCACCAAAAGCTATAACAAAACATCCTTTTTTAATTAATGTGGAAATCAGTTTACTAAATAATGTAAACTTGACTGACTGCTTCACTTCCACTTTAAGGCTGAGAGTATTGATCTCCAAGCCATAAATGTATTTGTTTTCATCTTTGATTCGCAGCAGTGCGAATAGTCTGAATAGGTGTGGTTATTAATTGTTTTATGATCCGTTTGTTAGCATTACAGTAGCTTGACTGATGTGTTATGGCATCTTTTTGTGGTTGCATGAAGCAGTACAAAATATAAGAGCTCTCCAAAAAGTCCTTAAAAAAACCTTATTCGTTAAATCCCTTTTTGCTGCTTTACAGTTGTAAATGCAATTTTTTGTGGTTTTTATGCTACTTCAGATGCAGCTTTTGTGGTTCCTTTTGCTTGTGTTTGTAATCGAGTATAAGGCACATCATATGTGAATCCCTCTTACAGTACATCCAATTCCACAAAGGGTTAAATCGAGTTGAGCTTTGATGAGTCATTCAAGTGCACCCCTCAAATGCATTTTTACAGGAGACTGTAGGACGGTGTGTTCCCCTGTCCTTTTCCCCTTCTTCTCTTTTTTCCCCTCCCTCTCTCTCACGGTTTTATGTAATCGTTTCTGCCCACAAGAGACAGCGATAGGCCCCCGACCAGGAAAATATGGTAATGAGGATTGATTGGTTGAGTAAAATGCTTCATTCATCAGGAAATAGGAGATCCAGCTCCCATTCACAGCTTCAGACAAGAACCGATCACATCATCAAAGATTTCCCCATAATTTCACAAAGCGGCATGAGGGAATGCCTAAACTGCGGAGACAGAGAAATATTTTCCTTCGTTAATTTCGGTGGGATATTTTATAAAAGTTTCTCTTTTGTCGGGTTCTGTCCGTATGTGTCTTCGGTCTTGCGCACACTTGACTGGATCTGTATCTCCAGAGACTCCAGAGCCCATCTCTCCTGTCTTTGGCTGTGTTGCCATGCCAACAGCTCCTCTCAACAGGCTGAACAGGTCCACGCGCACACACACACACACACACACAAATATTCACCCCTCCCACATCCACACACAAATGCACACGCATATTGACCCCTCCTCCAAACACGCATTCGGTCACACACGTTTACGTTAATGCACAGTCAAGCCGGTTTCATATATAGAAGTGTTATTTATAACCTTGTAAGACCTTTAAAGATAAAACTCAGTTTGGGTCTGCCTACAACGGTCTGTTTTTACTCCCTCTGGGACCCGAACTACTGATCTACAAGCATGTTTATCTAAACGGGTTATGGGGTCTATGGCTCTGTAATTCTGAACTAACCCCAGAGAGCCATAACTCAAGGCCCAGACAGTAGATACAAGAGAAACATCCAGAAAAACAAGAACACATCTGTTTCTCCTCAGGACACGTGCCATGCGACTCAACACCCATCTCGGAGAAATCCATTCCTGTAACAAATGATGACACAGTTTGATTGCGATTCCAGCAGAACTGAAAGCCAAACAAACAATTTGGCCAGTGAAAAAAGAGAAGGAGGAGAGAAGCGGAGAGGAAGAGAGGGAAGGGAACATGGGAGGGGGGTGAAGATCGTTGTCTTGATGAAGGCCAGGTTTTTGAAGAGCGTGGCCTTGCTATTAACAGGAATGAAAAGTAAAAAGATTTGAGTAGAGGAAAAAAAGACTAGAGAGGATCTGGACTTTTACACACTGATTAAAACTTAAAATGTACTGTACTGTATGTATGTGTGTACTTTCTCTTGCTTTATGTCATTTTCCTTAACACTGACTCCTCAGACCGTTTGAAATCATAATTTTGATGACTATTTTTGCAAATTGTGTGGCCTTAGCTGTCTACATCCCTTTCCCCGAGGACGATTCCAACGCTACCAACTCAAACCTGGTAAGAGACTCTCTGCTTCACAGCACAAAGTCAGAAATGAGCATGATGATGCTGATTTGAGAGTGATGATAATGATGATGATCATTATGGAATTAAGACTGTAATTATAATGTTTGTGGTGTGCTGCTGCTGATGGGAGAACTGATGAATATGGCGATGGCCGTAGTGATGAGGATGATTATGATTGTAATGGTGATGGATGTTATGTGATATTGGTGATGATGGTGGTGGTAATGTGATTATGGTAATGGTGAGGATGATGTTGGTTGTGATGGTGATGATAATGGTGATAGTTATGTGATGTGATTGTGGCGATTATACTGGCAGTGCGGATGGTGACAGTGATGTAATGGTGAGGATGATACTGGTTTGCGACAGCGTTTGATGGTGAAGGTAGTGGTGGGGATGGTTATGGCTGTGATGTGATGATGATGATGATGGTAATGCTTTGATGTTATGGAATTACTGCTATATGAGCCAAAGCTTTAAGGCCAGCTAATTGTAATTTTTAATGATGTTTTTATTGTTGTGATTTATTTTTGCATATGGCTCTAAAAGTGTAAAGCACATTGGTCATCAACTGTTAAATGATGCTTTATAAATAAAGAAAGAGAAAGATGATGATGGTAATGTTGTGATGTTGATGATAACCGTGACGGCAGGTGATGATATAAGTGGTGTAGGTAAATATGACTGTGATGGTTATGTGATAGTAATGATGGTGGTGATGATTATAGCAATGGTAGTAGCAGTGTCAATGTTTATATCGTTCATTAGATGGGAAAAATCGCTTTACTATTCTTTAATATTTAGAAAGAATTTTAGAGCTATATCTTTATCGTTATCTTTATAGTTATCGTCCTTGGTGTGAACAGGTCTTTAATGTGAATATTGGGAAATGGAAATGTGTTTGCCGAATAAATTTCTTCATGCACATCAAAAAAGTAATGTGACTTTGCACTATGGGGCGGGATAACCTGACTAACCAGTGGAGCTATCTTGTTGCACAGCATCTGAAATGTTGTTATGGTCATTCTGAAATGCCCAAACAAGGTCTGTCATCAGTTTTTTTTTTTTTAGATTTGTCTCCCAGAACTGTCTTACATGACTGCGTTCCGTTCCCAAACAGCAGGCATCCACCTCTGAAAACAACAGCTGGATTTATTGTGTTTCGTCTGCTTGCTCTGAGGCGCAAGTAATTTATTATATATGCAAATTAATAAATTCAGTGGCTTATCCTACTTTTCTTAGTGATATTTAGTGCAAGTTTTTTAGGAAGTGATGATTTTGTTCTCTTTGACTCGTTGGTTGGAAACGGTGCTTATTTGTCAATGTTTTATGCAATATTCCAAGTTAAATTTGTAACTTCGGATGGAAACCGAGCTAGAGATGGTAATGGTGAGGATAATACTGGCAGTGACTGGTACTGATGATGGTGGTGATAGCAGTGGTGGGGATAGTTATGGGTATAATGGTGATCACTTATGAAGATGGTAATGGTGATGGATGTCATGTGATTGTTGTGATAATGTGATGGTAAAGTTGTGACATTGATGATAATGGTAATGTGGATATGTGATGATGGTGTTAGTGGTGAGGATGGTTGTGATGGTTATTGTAGTGATGATGGTTGTAATGATAATGATAATGGCAATGTTAGTTACAGTGAGGACAGTGATGGTAATGGTGAGAATAATACTGGTGGTGACTAGTAGTGATGATGGTGGTGAAAGCAGTGGTGGAATAGTTATGGTTGTAATGGTGATAATGATGGTAATGGGGATGAATGTTATGTGTGTTGTGATGGTTGTGGTAGTAATGATGGTGGTGATGATGATTATGGTAATGTTACAGTGAGGATAATGATGGTAATGGTGGGGATGGTAATGATTGTGATTGTGATGGTAATGGTGAGGATAATACTGGTAGTGATGATGCTGGTGATAGCGGTAGAGGGAATAGTTATAGTTGTAATGGTGATGATGATGGTAATGGTGATGGATGTTATGTAAATGTTGTGATAATTATGATGGTAAAGTAGTGCCGATGATAATAATGATAACAGATATGTGAAGATGAGGTTAGTGGTGAGGATAAAGATGGTTGTAATGGTAATGTAGTAATGATGGTGGTGATGATGATGATGATTATGACAATTTTGGTTACAGTGAGAATAATGATGGTAATGGTGGGGAAGGTTATGGCTGTGAAAGTGATGGTAATGGTGAGGATAATACTGGTTGTGACAGTGATTGGAAATGATTTTGGCAGTGATTATAGTAATGATAGTAACAGTTATAAATTGTGATTGTGGTGGTAATGGTAAGGATAATACTGGTTGTGACAATGATTGGAAATAAGCGGCGGTGATTATGGCAATGATAGTAACAGCGATAATGGGATGGTGGTGGTAGTTATGTTATGATGATGTAATGGATGATACTGGTTGTGATGGTGATTGATAGTGGTTATGTAGTGGTGAGGATGAACATGATTATGGTGGTTATGATGTGATCTAATCGATGCAAGAATGATAATGTTAGTTACAGTCATGAGTGATAGAGGTTATGTGATGGTGGTGGTAATGTGATGATGGTAGTGTAATGGTGGTGACCATTAGTGGTGATGGACATCATAACTGATTATGGTGGTTCTGCTGCTGATGATTGTGGTTATGATGTTATGTTGGTGATAGTGGTTGTGATGATGACATGGTTGATGATAGTGATTGCTGTTGTGTGAATGATTAAATAGCTCTCAGCTTTTGTGAGGTGCAGTTGCGTTTTATAACGTATGAATTTGAAGTGCAGATGCTGAATCTAGAATAGAGAGATCGAAGCTCTGTAAGCCTAAGAACAGCCTGTGTGCTTCAGTGCTCAATGTACAGTACATTCAGCCTGGATGAATGCAGAACGATGGAGTGTGTGGGTAATCTGGATGTTTGGCTGTGGAAGGAGTTCTCAGACCTCTCAGAGATTCATGCTGTAGCCTGAGCAACACTAATCCATCCACACATCAGCTCTGAGATCTGAAGCCGCATTATGTCTTTTCCCAGCGAAGAACACAATGAAAACCTGTAAATGCGTGAATGAAAGCGCGTGTCCACGCTTTTAGGGGCACGTAGCTCATGGCCGAGCAGTGATTGCGGTCACATTTGCAGCGGTATTATCGGTTCTGCGAGTATTTTTCCCCATTCGTTTTCTCCCTAGGTATTTCAAAAAATGATTTGAATCAAACCAGCAAGCTCTGAGATGAATCATTTTGATGAACATTACAAACTCTTAATTAAACGTATATAAAATGCAATATATTTTAGGTTTATTAGTATATACAAGTTATGTATAGTATAGTTGTTGGAACATGTAAGAAGACTCAAGTCCGATGCTTCATGGGAGTGGGCTTTTACTGACTCAATTACGCCATTTGCAATGCCTCATGGGAATGGGCTTTTATTGACTTGATTGTGTCATTTGCAATGCTTAATGGGAGTGGGCTTTTACTGCAATCATCATTTCCATGGTAACAGTGACGTCTCTCATTGGTGAATCTAGCTCTCCTTGGTATTATGGGTAATGTAGTTGTTTGTGGAAAATCAGTCATTAAACACTAAGATGGATTTTTACGCCAAGAACCAAGCTTACTATAGGCAGGTTAAAGTGACACAAGCACGGTCTCCTTCATTTGATACGTACACCCCTCTGCTTATGGGCTATGAACGGAGTCTTTTGATGGGTAGAGGTTGTCATGGATATGGTATCCTTGGTGATGGTAAAATGCACAGCTACCGTGGTAACACAGTAACTATGCAGCCAACCTGCAGAGCAGAAGGTGCATTCACTCGGAGACAAAGAACTCTTCGTTAACTATCCACTTATCTGTTGCTCCCTTCCACGGTTAGTGATATGAAGCTCTCTCTCCTCATTATAACGATTACAGATTCGACAAGTACAGCAGGTCTAGCACATAAATCTCAGACCCTAAGTTACTGGTCAAGCTGCGTTTGTGGGGTTTGACATTGTCCGACAAGGAGGAGTTGCTTTCACACCACTTCTGTCAGCAGACACCTGTGGAGCAGCGTCTGACAGAAACTCAGCAGCAGCCAGACATCAAATCTGAAAGGAAGCTGGTGTCAAAAACATTGTTAATTAAGAAGGAGCTTCACACCAGTATTTATTAGGCATAAACAATCCAGAAACCTGATAACACTTTTTACATCTGCATTTATTCCATACAAGAAGCTTCATTAGTCTGTGGGTTGCTTTAACTAGTAGCCGACTAATTGAAAACCTGTACAGTTAAGCTGGGCTTAACTGACCCTGACTAGACGTGTTCCTTAAGGAGTGTTTATATAAGAAGTGTTAGCTAGATAGACTATTTTTAACTTGACATGCCGTGTTAAAGATGCAACACTCGTAGTGGGACGCTATAAAACAGTGTGAAATGTGACGCAACGGCAAAAGACATCCATCTTAATGTACTGTATGCCTGTAGTGTCGGCACTTTTAAAGCTGAGTTTAAAAATGTAGCGTTTCCAAAAAGAGTTATACTCTTTTTGAAAGGAGTAAAGGAATAGTTTATCCAAAAATGGAAATTTTGTTGTCATTTACACACCCTCATGTCTTTCCAAACCTGTATACGTTTCTTTCTTATGTTGAACACAAAAGAAAATATTCTGAAGAATTATGAAGAACAAAACATTTGTTGGTCCCCAATGATTTCCATAGTGGGAAAATACTATGAAAGTCAATGGGGATCATCAACAGTTTGATTACCAGCGTTCTTCAAAATGTCTTCTTTTGTGTTCAACATGAGGAAGAAACTCATACAGGTTTGGATGGACATGAGGTTGAGTAAATTATGAAAAAACTTTCATATTTGAGTGAACTGTTCCTTTAAAGCATCATGGCTAAAAAATGTAATTATATATTTATTAAACAAATATAGAGCAAGTCAATAATCTGGTTCTCATATTGAGTGAGTTTATAGATATTTTTTCGGCATAATTTCCACATACTTTTAAACTTTATTTTATTATTTTAATATAAATGACAGCATATACGTATTTTTTAAATATGTAATAATGTAATATTATAGCCGTCAAATGATTAATATTACTGTTTACATAATATAGGTGTGTACTGTATTTATTATGTATACAAATACACAGACATGTATATATTTAAGAAAAATATGTTTATATATTAAATGTATTTATATATAGTATAAATTATACGAGTATAAATATACATGTAAATACATTTAAATATTTTCAAAATATATACTGTATGTGTGTTTATTCATATATACATAATAAATAGTACACACACATATATTATGTAAACAAACTTTTATTTTGGATGCAGTTAATCACGATTAATTGGTTTACAGCACTGTATATGTAATCTAATAATAATATGTAACCTTTTAACAAATGCAATTTACAAGTACAATTATTGATATGATGTTATAAAACTACATGCATAGTAAGTATAAAACACTTAAATAAGTGAACTTTGGTGTTGGATATGAGAGATTTCGTTTGGACAAATGACAATAAAGGTGTGTATGTGTACATAAAAGGTATGTATGTGTTCAATGTATTACAATTAAATAAATAAAATATTTATAATAGTCCATTGCAGAGTCTGCAAAGTGCGTCGTGACTGAAGGGACTATGTGTGTTTAATAGGTAAATGCATATATTGAGTACGTATGTATGTGTATAAATATGATTGTATCAAGCAGGATATGTCTGATTGGTGCAATCTGAAATAAAGGCGTTTTTATTTTTAGAGCGCTGTGAGAAAACGGCTGTCGCTGAGACTCTGGCGACCGGCCAGTTCACATTCTGCCCATTTCATCTCCACAAACATCATATTTAGACAAGATCCATTCTCTCCTTGCTGCACAACCCACACAACACATGTGCACCCCTCCCTTACCCGCTAGAGTGAGGCTGTGCCATAAAGATGTGCCATGGTGAGTGTGTAAGAGATATCTGTGTGTAAGGTGTAATGTGTGTGTGTGTGTGTGGTAAAGGTGTGTGTGGAGTGAGTGGGAAAGGGTCAGAGCTCTGTGGGGACGGTGCAGTATTTTAAGGCAGCTAAAAACATCACTAGTGCAGAGAGTGACCCACATACATTTCTTTCTCTCTCCTTCACTCTCACTTTCCATAGCGCCCTCTATCTGCTCCACTGAACACTGCAGCCTAGTGTAGCTTAAACCTGGTCAGAGCGACACAAGTATATCTCAGTTATGTGCTCTCTGTGACACCACGGAGATGTATGAAGTTGTGTTTTGATCTGCTGTGAATGTGTGTGTACGTGTGTGAGAGAGAGAGGGACAGATAGAGAGAGTTAAAGGAGAATGATCTTTACTGTGATGCTGTGTGTCAGTGAGTTGGGGTCCGTTTCTCTCGGTCTCTCTCATCTTGCTGAATGTTCTCAGTTCTGCTGCTGCTGTCACCATGCCTACCAGGAAATTTCCACTCCACTAGATGAGGTCATTGTTAAAGAGCTCACAACTATTTCTCTCTTTCTTTTATCCCTCATCTTTTCTTTTTTCTGAGAGAGAGAAAAAGAGCATCTATTTATCATTCTATCGTTCTATCTATCATTCTATCGTTCTGTTGTTCCATGTGATCACATGGCATTTTGTTAGTGTGTTAACGAAATAATTTGACATTTGTCCCTCATGTTTTCTTCTCTATCTATCTATCTATCTA
>JAHKKF010513908.1:13427-25354 GCA_019740295.1 Labeo calbasu | reverse complement strand
TTTACATTTGCACATGTAGCTGTTGTAGCAAGAACATCTTAGATGACATTTAAAAGGCGTTTAAATGTTACTTGCAACACATGGCCCCTTTACATGCATTAAACTATAAGCATTTTTGGCAGCGGATGTGGTGCAAGCTCCTGATCTGAATAACCCGAATAACCATCTTTTTTCTTTTCTCAACAATTATCCTTTGTGCTGATATTCCAGCTAATATTGACAGACCTGGCCATTGATTGGCTGTGACTGTCTTTTTTTTTTTAAAGATTTGATATTATGTAATTCTTTAAGGAGCAGCATTTTTCCCTAGAGGTACTAGAAACGCCCACATGCACTCACACTCTGGAAGATACTGACACAAACACATGACATAATGCAAGCATGAAATGCATGCATATAAGCACGCTCTGCTTCCCTGCCTTCCACCTTCCTCTTCATCCTTGGCCAGCTACATTACAAATTCCACTATGGAGATCATGGAAGTCTGTATCCTATATGAGAATGTGCTGTATAGACAAAAGGGAGCAGAGGGAACAGGGTGGTCGTAACATGTGCCCAGTCATGTGTGCTGTGATGAATATGCTCGCATTGCCTTTTTTCAGCCACCAAGCACCACCCGTACGCTCCCCATTGGCATCGGCAATGTTTTCGTGTGATACTCGCACCGTTCTTATCTCTGATTGGCCTTCCTCCTGGAAATCGGAAAGTTTTGCCGGAATAGTATATTGTGGTAATGAAGTGAGTTACCGTTGCATATAATTAAGTGTGGCTGAGCCTGCTGTTTGTGCCTCCTGGTGGGGTCGGAATAGAATAGTGTGCAATGCCTATTAGAACTGACTCAGCCACAAAAAAACAAGTGAATTCACACATGCATAAACACAGAAACACACACACAAATGTCCATGCGTGCATATAGTTGCATCAGTAATATCTCAGTTGGTTTCTAATGTTTCTACACTAGCATTGTGACCCTGGATCACAAAACCAGTTGTAATAGCCAATAATGCATTGTATGAGTCAAAATGATTGATTTTTTAATATGCATTTCTAAGAACTTCATTTGGAGAACTTAAAAGGTGATTTTCTCAATATTTAGATTTTTGCACCCTCAGATTCCAGATTTTCAAATAGTAGTATCTTCACCAAATATTGTCCTATCCTAACAAACCATACATCAATGGAAAGCTTATTATTCCAGCTGATGTATAAATCTTTATTTCATTACGTTGACCCTTATGACTGGTTTTGTGGTTCAGGGATACATATTTGTAATAGTACAACAGTCTAACAGGCCAACATCTATTTAGATTCAGCTACAAAATTGTGGCATTGCAGTTTAAGTAACCCTGTAAAAAACCCTCAGTAGGAGGGTCACTTGTTGTAATCAAATTAACATGTATTTTTCAGCGCCATGGTATTGCCTTTAGGTATGCAGATTTTCATCTCCAGTGGTCAATAAATGCAGTTATGTCTTCTCTTAACAAAAAGAAATAACAATAACAAGAAACTGTGCAACTCAAGACACTAGATTTCAAAGATTTCAATAAGCAACTTTCCTAAAATGGTGCAGTTAATTTAAAAAATGTCTACATTGATTATTTGTTGCTTTACTGTAAAAACACATTCCATTCTGATTGAACAACAATTACTGCTATCAACATTATTATTATCTGATTCAAATGAAACATTTTAAACCAGCCAATTTTTACTTTTGAAAGTAACAACTGAATCATTGCACATTAATGACAATTAACAATTATAAATGAAAAGATATCAAAACTCTACAAGTCTCAGTTTAAAAATATGGAGCACAGTTTTTCTCAGATCATTGCACACTACCAGATTCTGGCTATATTCATTAAAAAATATGAATGAGTTTTGAAAGTACATAACTATGGGAGAACTAGCAGTTGAAATCTAGGTCTACAAAATTATATAAAATGTTATTATGATTAATGTTTTATTCTTTGAAGTCAAATATTTTTTAGGGCTGTCAGTTTAACGCATTAACCTTAGTTATGAAAAAATAACGCAATTAAAATATTTTAACGCAGGTAATGCGCTGACCCCACCCCCAGACCTGTCCTATTTCATACAGTTGACTGCTGACAAATATGATGCAGGGCAACAAATTCATAAATGCAGTTATGCCCTAAAATTCAAGATATTGGGACAAAAATGCTCATATTTATATCATATGATAAGTGATATCACATGAGCAGTGATTTGTTGTGCGTCTGTGGGCAATAGCAGTGTTTAGTTTCTGAATGAATCCACATTTTGAACGAATCGGGTGAATCAATGATTCAAAGGCCCATTCATAAAATGAGCCGTTTACTGAATTCCTGAATGAATCAGGTGTGTGAATGAATCAAAAGAATGAATGACTCATAAAGACATTTAACGCCACTTTCTGGCAGCTTTAGTTTTTTATTTAGACTATTATTGTATTATTTCATTTAAAATAAAAAAATAAAGAAATAAAAAGGAAAAAAAAATTAAAGGGATAGTTTACACCCTTGTCATATGTCATAATTTGCCATAATATCATAATATCATAATTTACACAAACTGGAATGACTTGCTTTCTTTCTTTTGGTTACCAGTGACTTTCATTGCATAAACCAAAAAAAAAAAAAAAAACTATTTGTAATGTCTACGTAATACTTTCTCATTTAACGCAAACATAGTTTAAATAATCTTTTGGGGGTATTTTCATAGCCAAATGTAATTTGCGATTAATTACATTATTTAATTGACACATCATGTAATTAATTTGATTACAAATTGTAATCGACTGACAGCCCTAATTTTTTAATCTTCATGAAGTGCTGTAAATGCACTATTTCTTGGTGTTTTATTATCAAGCATTTGACTTTTTTCATAGCTAGTTTGTAGTGTCTAAATTGTATGGTTTAGTTTATCCTGAAGTAATTCAGTAACAAATGAACCTAATACACAAATAGATTAAAACACGGTCATCCATCAGCCCCTTATGTAGCCCATCTCCAGTATAAACCCTCAAGGCAGGTCTTCAGTCTTACAGCGAAGCCGTAGAGATGAATAACGCGCTCTCTGCGTCTCCATTCGGACTCTGTGCTGGCTGATTTTCAGGTGCGCTGGCCCTTTAAGAGCATTCACTGAAGCAGTCAGTCCTGTGTTGGTGCTGCTGCTGATGGCTGTGCTGTGAGTTGATTGGCTGTGGCTGTCAGGGCTGAGGTGCTGGAGGGATGCTGCTACGCATCTCGCTCTCTCTCTCTCCCTCCCTCTCTCTCGCTTGCTTGCATCCCTCCGTATAATCCACATCTAGGGCAAGCAGGCTGAGAGTCAATCCAGTGCTCAGCTCCTCTCTGCAGGCTGGGAAAAGAGTGAGAGAAAGAAGGCAAGAAAACGCTTCCCAAAGCAGGAGGAAACGCAGAAGGAAGAAATCTGGCAAGCAGAGGAAGATTTGATCACGGATACCATTTATATATATAGAATTGTTTATATATATATATATATATATATATTTGTACACACGCATATCAATATTTATAGAAATATATATGTATACATATATACCTGTATATAACTGTATTTGTGCTTGTCTGTTTATATCAATATTTTTATATGTATTTGTGTGTGTGTAAATATATACATATATAAACAAATGAATATATATATCTATGAATTTATATACATATCACTGTGAACCAACAGAAGCAAGAAGAGGACTCGACCATCGGGGCTGGTCTCTGATTCCGAGATCACACACACTATTTTCAGCATTATTTTTCCAAACCTTTTGCATCGACCGGAGGAAGACTACTGAGCTTTTTCTATTTCTCGTCATCGCCCTGTTGCTACCTCCTCATCTCGTCGTCTTTTTCTCCATCGGGAGGAACAAAGAGGAGGATAACAGGCTTCGTGAAGATTCCTGCCATTCGTGCTGCCGTTCCGTGAGCCGAGCTGCACTGCGCGCTGCGTTTGATCTGAGCAGGCAGCAGCAGCAGCAGTGAGATAGAAAGAGACAGAGAGCGCCGCACCGCGTGAACTAGCCAGCATGCACAAACATCACCACTGCTGCAAGTGCCCAGAATGCTATGAAGTGACCCGCATGGCCGCCCTGCGCAGGATGGACGCCCCGGCGTACGGAGACTGGCAGCCCGAACCCTACGGATACCCGGCCGGCTACGGGGGCGGCCAGACCTTACCGCCCCAAACCTCGGGCGGAGGAGGGGGAATGGGTGGAGGGGGTACGTTGGGAAGAAGTAAAGGGAAAATGATGTCAGCTGGGGGTCCTGGAGGCCCCAACCCCAAGAGCCAATCCAAGGGCGGCCCCAAGGTGAACGGTAACAACTCAGGAGGGCAAGGAGGATGGTGGCCCGAGTGCACCTGTTCCAACCGGGACTGGTACGACCAGGTAAATGCCGTTTCTGTGCCGCTGGGGGCATTGAGAGTAGGCAGCAGGCGGTAGGCAGTTGGCATAGATGTGGTCGCAGAATCAGAAAGCTCCCCTGTAGCTGCTAGAAGATGCATCGTTTTTTTAAGGGATTCATCCAGTGTTGATCCTTTCATACTGCATGTGCTGTAATCTTACAGTATGCTCGTCAAGATTGATTCTTGCAGAGGAGTTTAATCTTCATGTATTTACTGCTCCATCAGTGCTTTATGGTTTCATCAATCCCCTACGTACATACTTATCTAAACCGTCATCTGACAAGGATTGACAGGGCCGCTGTGACCACGCAACAAGTGCGTGTAGCTCCGCCAATTTAATTCAAGGATGGCAGTGACCTGCCAACGCTGCTGACCGGGCTAAACACATGATCAAATCTAATATCCAGCAAGTAATGGATTCTAGATTTGCTAGGTGAAGATGTGGCTGTTTTATGGATCTGTGTGTGTGAGTGTGTTGTGCTACCCGCTCATTTGGAGGCGAGGCGTCTTATAATGTACATGTCTCATCCGTGACTGTTTTAGCTGTATTTTAACCTCGAATTCAAACCGAAGCAGGGAGCAGAAGCTGTAATTAAGTGAGGTGTGTGTGTGTAAGTGGCAGCAGGGGTGGGGGAAGGGTCGCTCTGAATGTATAAAATGGAGGAAGCAGGCTCTCGTGTGAGAACGAGCTCGCATGCATGCTCTGTGCCTTCAGCGTGTGCATGTCTACGGTGTGGGGGTGTGTGCGAGCGCACAGCTTTTTATTGGTATTTGTGCATGGCCGAGGGAGAGAGAACGCAGAGAGAGCGGCGGAGACGCAGAGAAAATGGAGGGTGAGATCTCGGTGGCAGCGAGGGTGAAATTTCACCAAGCGCAGGGAGGGAAGGCGTGAGCAAGGAGCTGACTAATTCTGCCTCCGTTCAGAGGATGGGAGAGGCATCAGTCAAAAGCAGTGCGGTTTTTCACTCATTCGCTTTTGTTTTAATCATGAATTATGCATGTGTTCTTGGCAGCGTTTGCTGTAAAGCGAATAAATGAACCCTTAAGATGTGACATTTCCTGTTTGTTCTCTATTTCCTTCTCATTTTGATGTACGCCGTCCAGAGAGGCGAAATAAATCAAGCATATATCTTCTCCCGTGCGCAGAACGCAATACCTGATAGGCACGAGCGCTCCTAAGGCATATTGATGGAGAGTATGTTTAATTAATGAGAAGGAAATTGTTTAACAGAGGTATATAGGACAATGACACTATTAAAGCTTCTCGTATGTGAGGAGGAGACCATGGATCATCTTGCTGGTTTCTCCTCCTCTGGCCAGGCTGTTGCCTGTCAAGATTATTAAAGAGGCTTTAGTTATCTTTGAAGGCCTCGTGGATGTGTTTCATCATGCCTCCGAATGGATGAGTAAAAAGGGTGGAAAATGTTCCTCATTGGGGGGGAGAGGATTGGCAATCATCAAAACGGCACAGGAAAGTGCTGGTAATAGAGGTGAAAGTGCCAATGTGGAAAAGAGAGAAATCAGCCAATAAAGACAGGCGGGTTGAGGAAACAGAGTGGGTTACATAAGAGAAGGCAGTTGGTGGAGCCGCAAGAGGAGACGCTTTGAGAGAGAAGCTGTGGATTTGTGTGCTAGCGTTTGCCCCCTACTTCTGTAAGGCCACATTTATTGGTTTCTAGCGCCCTGAGTGCATATTATATATATACACACATTCGTATCTGCACAAAACATAATATGCATTGCGGGTGGAATCGTGTGGAAGATTCTCGTTCGTTTTGTGGCAAATCAAAGATCGGTTTTCTCACACTGTGTTATTGTGGCCAAATTGCATCAGCCTATCTCTTCAGCTCTGCTTTGTGCTTTAATGGTGAAGTGTGTGTAGTTTCTGCACTACCAAACAGAAAATAACTGTTTTAACACGTCTTCCTTTGGGAAGCTAAACAGATCAGTTTCAGATCAGCTGAAAAAATAAGCTTTGCATTGATGTATGGTTTGTTAGGATAGGACAATATTTGGCCGAGACACAACTATTCTCAAAAATACATAATCTCAAATCTGAAGGTGCAAAAAAGTCAAAATACTGAGCAAAAAATCCTTTAAAGTTCTTAGCAATGCATATTACTAATCAAAAATTAAGTTTTAAATATTTATGGTAGAAAATTTACAAAATATCTTCATGGAACATGATCTTTACTTAATGTCCTAATGATTTTAGCATAAAAGAAAAATCTAAAATTTTGACCCATACAGTGTATTGTTGGCTTTAGCTAAAAATGTACCTTTGCAACTTATGACTGTTTTTGTGCGTCACAAATAATACTGAAAGCACTGCAGATTTTAGTTTTTACCTTTAATAGTAGTGTTTGTATATTTGGAGAATGTATTTAAATGTTAAAGTAACAGTTCACCTTTAAAGCAGTATTGCCTGTTTATCATTTGATAATTGTTTTAAAATCAACAAAAAAAGAACAGTTTTTGCAACCCATTTGAGGTATTTCTGAGAAAAACTGGTTACTGAATGAGAAAAATATAGTACAAGCCTTATTTTTATTTATCTATACTAAAATTGTATTCATCTGAATGTGATTTGAATGTGAAAAGTGAAAGTTAACAGAATGAAGCCAGATGATTAGTCAAGAATGTTAGAGATTACAAAAAAAAAGCATTTTTTTCATTGAAATAATGTGCAGCTGTGAGTCTGACCAATAATTAATAATAGTGCTAATCCTGATTTCAAGATTATTCTCTGCATTCATTTAGTAGATATTTGATTGATTAGGTAGTCTTAAAAGACTTGGTCAGCTGTAGGAGGACGTGAACATTTCTTTGTCAAAGTAAGGAATGAACTGTCTGTCTCCAGGCACCAATTTATCATTTTGCGCTCTTGAGCTTTATGGCACAATCTTATGGTTATGATTAGTGTTAAATAGCAATTGGCCCTTACATCATTTAACACAAGATGTTAACATTTTGACTGAATACGTTAACAGAATACTTTTATTAATATATGTGACCCTGGACCACAAAACCAGCCTTAAGTAGCACAGGTATATTTGTAGCAATAGCAAAAAATACATTATGTACATATTTAGTCAAAATTGTAATTTTTTATGCCAAATGTCTTTAGGATATTAAGTAAAGACCATGTTCCATGAAGATATTCTGTGAATTTCCTACCGTAAATATATCGAAACGTAATTTTTGATTAGTAATAAGCTTTACTGAGAGCTCTAAGATTCTAGATTTTCAAATAGCTGTATCTCGCCCAAATATTTTTCTATCCTAATAAGCCATACATCAATGGAAAGCTTATTTATTCGGCTTTCAATTTTCAAAAAAATTGACCCTTATGACTGGTTTTGTGGTCCAGGGTCACATATGTGCCAAGTAAATGAAGATATCTGAAGGTGATGCATTTGTACTGTCCTAGCTATTGCCGGATGCTTTCCTGTTGTAATTCTGTCAAACATTTACCTTCGAAAGAAATCAATTAACCTGCTTTTACTTTCTTTATATTAATATTAACTTCTCAATGGGGCTGTCTACTAAATTACACTCCACGTCGTGCTCAGTCGCCTGTCTGTCAGTGTACGTGTGCTCAGAAACTGCGTGCATCACATATGTTCAAGTGTACTTGAAGAAATCCGTGGGAATGAAGGAGCAGATTTTAAGAGAGACTTTACTCAGATGTCCTCGGCTCTTACCCCCAGCTGCGGTACAGACAGCCTCCATCTTAGAGATGAAGCGTCTGCATCATATCAAGAAGGATGTTTTTTTGTTAACTCATCCTTGTAGCTGCAAAACATATGGACCAGGGTGCAATGATGCAAATGTACGTGACAGTATGTGTTCTGGCTGCATTACAATTAGCGAGAAAGGCAAATGGATGCTGTTTTTTAGCTTCTCATTGTCTCATTCATAAGACTAACCATTACTATGGATGATTCATAGATCATTATCTTCCTGAGTCCTCCCGAGATATGAAACTTAACAAATAAATCATGTTAAATGCTGCATATTAAATAGAAGGGAACTATAATACATTTATTTTCATCAGCGAGACCGTAATAAAGCAAACATAGCATATTTCTTGTGTCTACTATATGCAATATTTTATTACATAAAATATTAATTGAATAATTACAAAATGGATAGTTAATAGCTCTTACACTTGAGTTAAATAGTGAAAATATTAATGAGCAACATGCATTTAATATGTAATTATTTCCTGGAGCAAATGACCCATTGTTTTTGTTAGCCCTCTTGTAATTGTCAACTTGGGTACTGTGAGATTTCATAATATGGATACTGTTTTTATCCTATGTAGATTTTTTTAGTCTTTTTCTTTCTATAAAGATAAACAGGTAAAGTTATTATTTAAAGCCTTGTAAAAACGATTTCGCCTAGTGATTTGCTGTGGAGCATCATTTTCATATGCTTCCATATATCACAGTATATTTTTATAAATACTTCATAAGTTCTCATTTTATTTGTAAGATCACTAAACGAAATGACAAGTGCATTGCGTAGAAGCACTTGTCAGCAAAACTGTTGTACTGCTACTATTTGTAGCAATAGGCAACAATACATTGCATGTGCCAAAATATCGATTTTTTTTTTTAATGCCAAAAACCATCAGGATATTAAGTAAAGATCATGTTCCATAAAGATATTTTGTAAATTTCTTACCGTAAATAGATCAAAACTTAAGTTTTGATTAGAAATATGCATTGCTAAGTACTTCATTTGGACAACTTTAAAAGCAGTTTTCTCAATATTTAGATTTTTTGCACCCTCAGATTACAGATTTTCAAATAGTTGTATCTTAACCATATATTGTCTTATCCTGGCAAACTATACATCAGAAAGCTTATTTATTTAACTTACATATGATGCATAAATCTCAGTTTTAAAATTGACCCTTATGACTTGTTTTGAGGTCCAGGGTCACATATAATATTTAACCTGCTGCATGACATTACCATTAGCTTCATTTCTAAGGTCTTTCTTCAACTATGTAGAAAATTAAGAATCACTGAAGGTAGAGTAAGAAGGTAGAGTAAGTTGTTGTACACCCACGTTTTGCATACATGCTTGTATATCAGTTGATGGATTAACAACACATCTAGAGAGTCACATTTATTCGTTTTAGGTTACATGTGGTACAATACCTTAACAGATGCACAGTGCAGCCAATTTATTTGCATTCATTAGAATGCAGCTTGGCATCACAGAGCATTCAGTGCAAGAGAATGCAAGTAGTACATTCAGCTTTTTTTTGATAAGCAACTCATTAATGCTGCACCCTGCTATATCAGAGGTGATATTCTGTGCTCTTGTGATCTCAGCAGTAAGCCAAGTTCCTCAGTTGATTATGCATGTCATAAATCAGGTGCAGGGCTAGCATATGTGAGTGCTTACGGATGGATCGCTAGCTTGAGACATCTGCGCAGACAGTAATGTATTCATCTGAAAGGAGGCTGGGGTTTGTGAGATATTTTAACAAATTGGATTTTCATTTGTAATGTGGGGTTTTGGGTTGCAGAAAGGAAATGGGATGGGGGTTGGGGGTTATGTTGTGGAGGAAGATAAGGCTTACCTCATCCATTCCAGACGGGACCAGTTTAGGGTTGGTCCCACGAGACACTCCGCTTTCCACCAAAACCAATATATGTGTTTCTGGAGAACTGAGAATTTATTGTAAGGCCACACATGTGAAGACAAAGTACTACAAGATTAAATGAGAAAATAACAATGTAATGTATATTAATATACTTATATATATTTTTTACTATTCAAATTTTTTTTGTATTTATTTTTGTAGTATTTTGTCTTCACACATACACAGACACATGCATATTTTTTTTCTTAGACCCTTGAGAAATACTAGTTAAAATGCTTTCTGTAAAATCAGGCTTATGTAATCAGACTTGACTTATTTCAATAAATCTTAAATATCATATTCATAAATCAAATTGAAGATTTCATAAATCCCATAAGTATGTGATCCTGGACCACAAGACCAGTCTTAAGTAGCGTGGTTGTATTTGTAGCAATAGACTGCAACAATACACTGTATGGGTCAAAATGTTTTCTTTTATGCCAAAAATCATAAGGATATTAAGTAAAGATCTTATTTTTTGTAAATTTCCTACTAATTTTTTTGTAAATATATCAAAACTTAATTTTTGATTAGTAATATGCATTGCTAAGAACTTTTGGACAACTTTAAAGGCGATTTGCTCAATATTTCGATTTTTGGCACCCTCAGATTCCAGAGTTTCAAATTATTGTATCTCAGCCAAATGTTGTCCTAATAAACCATACATCAATAGAAAGCTTATTTATTCAGCTTTGAGATGATGCATAAATCTCAATTTAAAAAAACTGACCCACTGGTTTTGTGGTCCAAGGTCACATATAATAAATTGTTTTATTCTAAGGTATATTCTACTGAATGCATTTCATCTGAAAATATTCTAAATTCTACTATGCTATTATTATTAAATATTATTAATATTGTTTCTGATATGTACACAGATAAAGTAAACATTCTTGACATTAACAATTCTTGACAGTCACATACTTTTGATTTATAATATAGCACATTTGTTAAATAAGATAACTAAGCCTTGCCACATTTTACAGTCAATGTGTGTTCCTTCAAATGGAAACATGGTTTTGTAGGAGAATGGTTTTTGATTCTACCCAACGCTGCATAGGTACCCAATTAACTTTAGGTGTTGCCATAGCGACAAGAAGGCTAGAAATCCTGCTGCCCGAGAGAGAGAGCTGAATTCAGTGACATTTTACAGACATGATCGTGCATCTTCATGACAGCTTTTTTATTTGCTGACGCTGCAGTTACCTTGACATGCAGAACTTTACAATATGATTTTTTTCTACATTGTGCATGCATTACACAGTGATATTATCTACACAGTGTGTTATATCACTGTATCCGACTATACACATACATATGCAGCTATCGGCCTGGAAAGGAAGATGACCACATCATATAGCTCATTTCATTTACTGCATTATGTTATTGATCTAGAGATCTACAAGGCTGAAACCTACCACATTTGCTCAGTAAGTGATTGTTAGAGTGCGTTGTTTCACGGCCTTCTCACTGCTGATTAAGTATCAGTTGTCAGAAGGCTCAAGGATGCTGAATGCAATCCATCAATCCATCATCCTACTCAAAAATATTTGCCACACACACACACACACACACACACACACACATGCAAGCCTTTATAAACCTGTTCTTAAAACAAAATGTACTCAGCCTATAAAAAAACGATGGAGGAGCGCATAGAAAATCACTGCAAATGCACTATAAAACGGAGGAGAAGGCACACTGCAATATTTATGCATACTTTTAGAGTTGCCTTTTATAAACCGAGAAAGGGTAAAGATGTGTCCCTGAGAAAACTTGAAAAGATAGTTGACTGTGGTTTTATGGGAACTAGTGGACTTGCGGTGTAATAGAAGTTTGGTTCGAT
>JAHKKF010513907.1:0-28276 GCA_019740295.1 Labeo calbasu | reverse complement strand
TTTTAGATTACTTTATATCTAACTTGTGTTAAATTTACCATTAGTTGTACCATATTGATATAAAAAAGCAAAGAGAAACAAAATAGATTCTATTTTTTGATATCAACATCATTATGCATTAAAACATACATCACCAGTGTTTAGTATCTTGCATAATTATTTTTCATACATGGTCTAAATGCTTGAGAGGTGCTTTTTGTACCCAAATTCAGAAGCATGGTTTGCAGATTCATTTACATGGCCATTCTGTATTATGGAAACAGTCAAAGCTAAACTGTATGACACACAGAAGGATTTTTAGAAAGGAACATTAGAGTAGAAAAGAGAATCAATAAATTATGAATGATTTGCTGGCATTGTGTGCACAATATGTAATCATGTAATCCATAAAAGTCTTATTATGAGCATTTTAAAATGTAATATGTCCAATTACGTAATCCAGATTAAAATGTAATCAGTTATTACCCAGCTCTGTATGTATATAATATATATGAAGAGTTTATTTGCAAAAACAGATAATTGTGTTTTTTTAAATGTTCAGAAATCATGTTTTTTTTTTTATTATGTTATCGTTTTTTTGTGTGTGTGTTTTATTGTGTTAGCTGTATTTTAAAAATTATTTTTACTTTATCAAAATGCTTAATCAAAATAACCCAACTGCAGTTTGATTGAGATTAAATGGAAAGCACAATGAAGAAACATGATTTTTGGAAATTGATAAAAACTGTTTTGATGTTGTTTTGATTCACTGATAATGTGAATAAAATATATATGTAAAAAAAAAAGTATATTATGTTATGTTATATAATATGTTATGTTATGCATATTATGTTAGTATTAACTTCACGCTGATTTCAATAAATTATCTCATAAAGAATCTCATTAAAAAAATCACCATTGGGAAAAAAATAAAGGATGAGAGAATTTTAAAAAATAAGAGAATATTTAGTTATATTCCATATAGAATATATAATTATAATTTAAGAATATCAAGTAATTTTAAAGACGTTCATGAGAATATGCTGCAGACATGTGTTTAATAACCGTGAAGATAATGTAAAAAAAATATAAACATACTAAAAAAAAAGGTATTATTTTATGTAAAATACATGTGTCGTCATCTACTTGTTTGTTTGTTTTGTTTTTTGTTTTTTAGTTTTGATTTTCGGGTGAACATTTACATCAGACATGTTTTTCATGAGATCCACCCTTAATTAAACATTACTGACGGCTGCAGGTCTGGGAACTTTGTCCGCTTTAAATGGCCAAGACCCGCCCAAGAGGCCATTTGACTGACAGGTACAGCAACCAATCACATTTCGTTTGTGGCGCGTCATGTTTAGGGGCGCGGAAATGTCGCCGCAATAACAGACCAGTGTGTAAAACTCTTGGACATGTTTTGAAGATTCTATGCTGTGAATTTTAAACATTTCACTAGTTTTGAAAATCCAGAGTTTAGTTGATACTAATAAGCGATTATTGTCACAGTTGTAAACACGACAGCTTTCTTCGTGGATGAGGGAGTTTGGCGTCACGGCATCTTTGTTTCCACGTGGAACGTTAAAGAACCTGTAAATCCTGTATAATTTAACCAATCCGATGACGACTTTGAAACTCCTGAAGTGTTTCCAGATAAGTGTGGATTCGTGTCAAACATTTAGCCAACGTTCCGTGGGTGTGACGTCTGAGGCTGAGACTAAGGTAATAGAGACTCTCTTGCAGGTGTTTCCTGCTGTAGTTATTTATCTGAGAGAAAAATAAAACAACAAAACGTATCTTTCCTAGGCCTTTCAGTAGGTAAATTACCCAGCCTCATCGAGTCAAATGCCTTCCCAGCAGAGCACACATACATCTTCCTAAGATCTCGGCCGAGTGTGTGATTATACTCATCAGCGCTTATTGCGTTCTGCCATGCAGGGCACAGTTGAGGCTCATGATACTAATATGCTTTTTAGCCATCCTTTCTTATAACATTTACACTGGAATCGACTTGGAGACCATTTCGTCAGATACCGTTAGCTCCTTGTGGCTCTTTAATGAGCACTGCAGCTCAAAGGAGAGTCTGAGAGGGGATTCTTGACAAATGCTCAGAGATGTCAATGGGCTCAATCTCAACTCAGTCCACCTCTGTGCATTGATTACTCAGGCAGAATCCCGGAGTCCCGGCGGTCGGGTGTATCCTACCGGAGCACTGCATTAAACAGTGGCCGGGCATGAAGTAGCAGTTTATCATTCAGAGGTGAATAACAATCGATGCGGGCATAAGGACGGATATGGAAATGCTTTTGTAGGCAGAGTCAGAAGTAGTTGAACGATGACAAATCAATCTAGCGTGTTGTGACAATGAAAGAGTGCATGATTGTGGATTCTGTTTGTGTGCGTGCCGCTTCCTACTGGACACATGATCGGCTTGCAGTAGCTGTGGTCACGCAGTGGATTTGTGGCAAACCCTACAGCCTTTGATCAGCAGACTGGAACCTGGTGGAGAGAGAAAGAAAGAGAGAGAGACGGAGGTGAACCCAGCTGTAGAGGTCACACCGAGGGTTCCGGCGGTGGCCGTAACCCCTCTCAGGAATGAAGTGACAGGCTGGTGAAGGGAATAAATGCCCTTTGCCACTTCAAAACATTTCCAGGCTTCGAAAGAACAGATACACACGTGGTTTAAATAAAAGCTCGGGTCATAATGGATTGATTTGATGAGATATAAACACAGACATCCTGCTATTACAGAACGAGAAGGGCTTTTACATGGCGAGTTGATTACGTTTTGAAAAGTGCGAATACATTTTGCAGTAAACTTTGCTTTTAAACCCTCGTTCAGGGAACATTAATGCACATTCATTGAGCGATGCTGTATTGGTATTCCTCAGTCATTTCGCTTAGAGGTTTGCTCTAAAACTAACCTAAAGTTTGTAAATTAATTTGGCCCCAAAACAATTAGTATACAGATTCTATTTCATGAGGAACCAATGCCCAAAACATTTCTTTAAAACTGAAAATTACCGCATGATTTACTCACCCTCAGGCCATCCTAGGTGTACTTTCTCCTTTCAGACGAATACAATCGGAGTTATATTTAAAGGGGTCATCAGATGCCCATTTTCCACAAGTTGATATGATTCTTTAGGGTCTTAATGAAAAGTCTATAATACACTTTGGTTAAAAATTCTCGATGGTAGTGTAAAACAACACCCTTTTTACCTTGTTAAAATGAACTCTGCAAAAATGAACTCATTTTGATGATACAACAAGGATTTGAAAAAAAAATAAATAAATAAATTGTTGGAGGATTTCGATATAAGCCAAGAATAGACTGTTTTTCCTTTGCTGTAAACAAAACTTGGTTCACGTAAGACTAGCATATTCTTTCCAGAGCTTCCGCTATGCCTTTGTCCTACGTCATCCGCTGGAATGCCACTCTCTCATGAACGTGCGTATGACAGTTAGCGGAGATTACGGGTTATAGAGTTTTAAATATGAGTATTTTTCTTACACAAATGCATTGATTCACTTCAGAAGGCCTTTATTAAGCCTCCAGAGCTATGTGGAGTACTTCTTATGATGGATGGATGCACTTTGTTAGACTTCATAATCTCAACAGCTGTTCACTGCCATTATAAAGCTTGGAAGAGCCAGAACATTTTTTTTAATATAACTCCTATGTATCTGTCTGAAAGATAAAAGTCATATACACCTAAGATGGCTTGAGGGTGAGTAAATCATGGGGTAATTTTCATTTTTGGGTGAACTGTTCCTTTAAAACCTGTGACACACCAAATCAACGTAAAAGAATTAGCAATGACAAAAGCTGACCTCTTGTTGCCTCACATTGTGGTTATACAGCTAACAACGAACTACAGTGTACATTCCGTGCCTGCTTCGAAGGGAATAACTGTCTGTACCAGCAGGTGGCGGTAGTCTGTATTTGTTGTTTAAAAAGGGAAACCAAAATAAGACTGCAGATATACAAACCTAAACAAAGCAGCGCTTGCTTACCATTTTGAATATGGCCCATGTTGATCACTACGTGCCTGAAGAAGTACATATACTCTTAAAGGGATAGTTCACCCAAAAAATGAAAATTCTGTCATTTATTATTTACCCTGTCGTTCCAAACCCGTAAGACCTTCTTTCATCTTTGGAACACAAATTAAAGGAGTAGTTCACTTCCAGAACAAAAATTTACAGGTAATGTACTCGTCCAAGATGTTCATGTTTTTCTTTCTTCAGTCGTAAAGATGTTATGTTTTTTTGAGGGAAAACATTTTAGGATTTCGTTCCATGTAGTGGACTTCTATGGCCCCTGAGTTTGAATTTCCAAGATGCAGTTTAAATGCAGCTTCGAAGGGCTCTAAATAATCCCAGCCAAGGAAGAAGGGTCTTATCTAGCAAAGCGATCAGTAATTTTCTAAAAAATACATGTACAGTTTATATACTTTTTAACCTGAATTGCTCGTCTTGCTTTGCGTGAACCCTGTTTATTCCGGTTCATGACAGTTAGGGAATGTCGAAAAACTCCCATCTTATTTTCTCCTCCAACTTCAAAATCATCCTACATTGCTGTTTTACCTTTTTTAGTAAAGGGTGTTTGACCCTCCTTACACATTCACTTTGTAAACACTGGGTTGGTGCTTCTGCAGCAATGAATGTCTTAAAGAAAGAGTTCACTTCCAGAACAAAAATTTACAGCTAATGTACTCACCCCCCTTGTCATCCAAGATGTTCATGTCTTTCTTTCTTCAGTCATAAAGAAATGATGTTTCTGAGGAAAACGTTTCAGCAATGTTTTCCATATAGTGGACTTTTATGGTGCCTGCGAGTTTTAACTTCCAAAATGCAGTTTAAATGCAGCTTCTAAGGGCTCTAAATGATCCCAGCCGAGGAAGAAGGTTCTTGTCTAGCAAAACGATCAGTTATTTTCTAAAAAAAATTACAATTTATACACCTTTTAACCTCAAACGCTAGCTCTGCGTAAACTCTGTATATTCCGGTTCATGACAGTTAGGGTATGTCGAAAAACTCCCATCTCATTTTCTTATCCAATTTCAAAATCGTCCTACATCTTTGTAGAAGTACCAACCCAGTGTTTACAAAGTGAACATGCAAAGATCAAATGCCCTTTACAAAAAAAGGTAAAACAGCAATGTAGCATGGTGTACCATGCCGTCCTCTTGACTTCATCGTTTGCTTACTTTCGTTTTCATCTCGCGCACTGATTCGCTAAGCTGAACCCATCAGAGTGATCTCTCTCACCAACTGCCCGACACCAGTTCAACATGCTCAATCGTCCAAAAAGCAACGACAGGGTTTAACTAGTGCCAATAGTGTCTAACACACTGCGTAAACTGGGCTGACTGACTTGTCGGCTTGGTGTGTCACAGCCGTAGGAGCACTACTGTTTTGTTCAGAAAATGTAAATCTAGTAAATAAAAGTTGGTATTCTTCTGTAGAGTCTTATTTTGACCGTTTTTACCCATCTGATGGAAACACTAAGTTTTCATAGTAGCTTTGTGAGATACAGAGAAGTCAGTCTTTGTGAACATGTTTTGTACTGATGGTGAGATTAACTCTAAGCCAGGCCTCGGTCAGGCCTGATCTTTGCCGCTGCCTGTCTTTTTGCTCCTTTCACCCCTGGCCGTCATGTCAGCTAGAGTCTGGGTGATTCTCGAATTCTCCACACTGCATAATGAAGACTGCTCTCAAAGCAATTATCTACTGATAAAAATCGTTCTGTGTAATAAGCTACAAAACTATGAGGCTGCAAGACAGGGATATTGAGGTCATTTTCATTATAGTTGATGTTATTGTGCAAGCTTATTTGTGGTAGTTGTGTTGTCAGACAAGGATTTAGTCAGTTCTTGGTTTATACTTGTTTATTAAATCATTTTTTCTTTGCAGGGCTGCTTATGGTGATCAGAACACTTAAAATTATTTCATAGTCACCAAATGATGCATTTTATAAATTCTAGTTTATTGTTTTAATAAGTTCTATTTCATGCCACTGGGTCAACTTCAGTGAAAGTATATATATATATATATATATATATATATATTGGAAATTACTTGATTAATTAATCTTTTTTTCTGTTCATTTATGACAATAAATGTGCTTTTTAATCTAATCAAATGTTTTACATTTTCTCCCTACTTTCTCCATTCATTTTCTCAAAAGTTTAACGCAGGACGTCGATTGACCTGATTTACTGCACTGAATATTTATCAGTGTTTAGCCACTGTTTTTCTATGCAAATGCACCATGTTTATTTATTTTTTAGTGGAATCTGAGTGGAAGAGCCTTAAATATTAACAATGTTTTTTTTTTATTCAAAACAGCAGCTGTCATTTTCAACCCATTTTTGCAGTTACAAAGGTCTTGGCCCAGACCAGAAAACACAGTGCTTCACCAAAATAAAATGGATGCAATGCAGCGCACGGCCCTCTCCATTCCCCTGTGTGGTCCATTAGAATGTGTGGGTCATGAGTTTTGGCCCCAGCTGTCTGATTAAATGGACAGATTGACTTTTGGCTGAGAGAGCTGCTTCATCCCCCAATCCTCCTGCCCCTTTCTCTCTCTCCCTCTCAGACCACCATACACACCCCTGCATGCGCACTGAAACCTTTGGCTTGGTGCTGGCTTATTTTAAATGCGCTTCTTGCATGCACGAGTTCATCCGTGTTTGCTGTATGTCTGTGTGTGTGAGTGTTTCCTGCATTTTTGAGTCTGAAGATATATTGCTGAAAACAATAAGCAAGAAAACTGTATTAAAGGAGAAGTTCGCTTCCAGAACAAAAATCTACAGATAATTTTCACCCCCCCTATCATTCAAGATGTTTATGTCTTTTCTTCTTCAGTCGTAAAGAAATTGTTTTTTGAGGTTAAAAATTTTAGGAATGTTCCACATATAGTGGACTTCTGTAGTTCCTGCAAGTTTGAACTTCCAAAATGCAGCTTCAAAGGGCGTTAAATGATCCCAACTGAGGATGAAGGGTCTTATTTAGTGAAACGCTGGGTTAATTTTTAAAAAAAATTATGATTTATATACTTTTTAACCTCAGATGCTCGTCTTGTCTAGCTCTGCGTGAACTCTGTGTATTCTGGTTCATGACATTTAGGGTAGGTGGAAAAACTCCCATCGTATTTTCTCCTCCAACTTCAAAATCGTCCTACATCGCTGTTTGAACTTTTTTTGTAAAGGGTGTTGACCCTCCTTGCACGTTCAGTTTGTAAACACTGGGTTGGTACTTCTGCAGCGATGCAGGACGATTTTGAAGTTGGAGGAGAAAATGAGATGGGAGTTTTTCGACATACCCTAACTGTACTGACCCGGAATGCACAGAATTCACGCAGAGCTAGATAAGATGAGCATTTGAGGTTAAAAAGTGTGTAAATTTTAATTTTTTTTTAGAAAATAACCAATCGTTTCGCTATAAGAACCCTTTGAAGCTGCATTTAAACTGCGTTTTGGAAGTTCAAACTCACGGCACCACTGAAGTCCATTTATATGGAGAAAAATCCTGAAATGTTTGCCTTAAGAAACATAATTTCTTTACGACTGAAGAAAGAAAGACATGAACATCTTGGATGACAAGGGGTTGAGTAAATTATTTGTAAATTTTTGTTTTGGAAGTGAACTTCTTTAATCTTCACCAGCCTCTGACTTGCGTTGTTATTTCTGCATTATTTTGCAGGTTAAAAAGCAAATGATGAGCATGTAGATACTTGTTGATGCACAGTAATTTCACAACTGGATGTTTTCGTTAATAGCCAGTCAGATTGAACCAGGTGTGATCTGTAAAACAGGTGTCAAATAACAACGCAGTTCATTTGCTGTTGAATATGTTGGAAGATGCTGTGTATTATTGCAAAAAGGGAAACATGTTTAAACATTTTTGAGTGTCAAAACCCAACATTGAATAGTTAACCTTGTTAAAAACAGCATTGGTCCCCTTGATAAGCACTTGGAGCTTGACAGAAATATCTTATTTTGAACTGTTACATGAATCGTAAGGCAGCAAGGAGTTTCTTTTCTGTCTTACAACTTTGTAAACGTCTACAAATGTTTGATTTAATTTTTAGCTTAGGTCTTCCCTTCTGATTTTCTTTCTTTCTTTCTTTTTTTGATTGAATACGCTATCGTTTTTAAAGCCAAGGATTTCAATGCGAGTTCTTTGTGTCTTTGAAGACTTTTTGAAGGCTTGTTTGCTCTTGTATTTTCTCTCTGCTCCATCTTTTCCATTCTTGATCCTAGGTCCACTTTCAAAGAAACAGAATGATGATTTAGCTGATAATGACGGTGCTGAGGATGAAGGTATTTTTTTTGATGCCAAACTGATATGCATGACAAGGAACCCTCCGGTTTTTTCTTCTTTGTTTTTCTTAAATTTCTTGTCCTTTTTTGAGAGTGGAGATTTTTTTTCTTGCTCGTTTTTTGCTGGATGTGTTTTGTCGTTTTTGCTTGATGTGACCTGTCTCCCGTCATTCCAGATATACATAATTGTTAATAACCCTTCATAGGTTTTTGCTTGAATATTTTATATTCTCATTTCCTTTTAATTTTATATGTTGCATCTCACCTAAATAAACTGAAACAAGCAAACAAACAAACTAATATTCCTAATATTAATTCTTAACACTTTTTTGCATGATTTTTCAACCCTTCTGCCTTTAAAAAAAACAACAAAAAAACATATATATATATATTCTGAGGTAATCTCCTAAATAAAAATTCCAGATTGATAATCTTCCGAACTTCAACCGGAAGCCCCCTACAAAAATTTCCTACGCAACATTGTATGTTCCTGGAATCCGAAATGCCACGTCTGCATTTCCATCAGACGGTGCATCAATAGTCATTACTGTCCAGCCGTTGAGACGACTTTTAATTGCCTGATGTTTAGTGGTTGTGCAAAAATCTATAGAGATGCACAACAAATTAACACATCGATTAAATGCCGGGGCTCTAGACTGTAAAAGAGGTACAAAATCTAATGATAATAATCCCTGAGTGACTGTATGTAATAAATGCATTTCCTTTCGTGTTCATGTCAGAACAGAAGCACAGTGAAGACTGTCTCCTGTATAATCAAATGAAATAAGAACCAATTAGAGGAGGCTAAAACCAGGAAAGAGCCTGCTCGCTTTGATCTGCACATCAAAAGATTACAGCAACACAAATATACAGTGTGAATCCCGCAGAGTATCTCACATGAACTCTCTTGAAAACCGACAGAGTAATCCTCTTAAGCAGGCTCAACGATATACTGTACTGGGAAGACACTCATCGCCAACAAACTTCAGCATTGTCAGAGGCCTGGTCTGAATTACCTTCAGGACACTCACAGCTGCCCATCATTGCTGCCGTGCATAAAGCTACAATGGCAAAGTCTTCTCAAAACCAAGAGCTTCCTAATGACTGCAACATGGTTTCTCAGATCTAGTAAGATGTCTCCAGTGATCGGCTGTTCTTTTGATTATTAACAACGGTGCGCATGTGGAAAGCAACAACTTCTTCTATTCAAGGATCTGCTCAAACTCCAAATGTGGCCCAATGTGTCAGCCCGAACCTACTTAGGTGTGTGTATATCAGTGTTGGGAAGCTATATTAGATAGTAACGGAATATAGCTAACATTTTAAAGGGTTAGTTCACCCAAAAATGAAAGTTACTCATCTTCATGTTGTCTCAAACCCATAAGACCTTTGTTCATCTACAGAACACGAATTAAGATATTTTTGATGAAACCAGGAAACTTTCTGACCCTGTATAGACAGCAACACAACGTGTTCAATGCCCAAAAAAGTAGAAAGGATATCATTAAAATAGTCTATGTGAGTTATTAGTTTTTAAGATTTCAGGTAGTTTCCAATTCATGAATACCTAGAAACAGCTTGACCTAAATAACCAAAGTTTCAAGTTTAGCTTTAAAGTACCTCAGTAACGCTTTTTAATCCAGCGTATGTAGCCAAACGAGCTAAACATTTAAGTAAACACGTTTATTCAAATTCCTGCACATGCTTTTTGCTAAGTGGAAAAGGGCCGCCGTTTGGCTCTTCGACAGCTGCGGCTGATAGGGCTGAGGGGAGACACAGAGCGCACATTAATTATGTAGACATAACGCTACCTTATTACTGCACACTGCTTATAGCAGCTGCCGTGGCATCGGCGACAGTTCTCGCCAACCAGCTCCTCAGATTTTATTTCATAGATCCAGTAATTGGCTTGATCACATCAGTAGCCCACTCACGGATATTAATATCTATTCTAATTAGTTTACATTTTTGTTTTTGAGGTAAAAGCTGCATACGGGCCATATCCCGGGATCATCAATCACATATAACAACTTCAAATGCCAAGGGATTCTCCAGATATGACTATTTGCTGGAGATTTACTAAAGCAAACTATCACCAAAATCAATAGCCGCTTTTGACACGTTCATTAATCTGGCGCTTTAGTATGAAGGGTACAACGTTTATTGACTTTTTCAAGTAATCTGTGGCAATAGGCCCAAGAGACATTGTAAGTATGTGGTCTTAGATTGTGCCAAATTGAAAATCTGAAGAATTGGATTATACAAAAGTAAAAATCTCCAAACTCAAGTGGCTTTCTTTTTTCTGCGGAACACATAATTTGATCATCTGAAGAATGTTTTAACTGTTTTGGTCCATTCAGTGGAGGCAAATGGGGTCCAAAACAACATTAAACCCCACTGACTTTCATTGTATGGACAAAAAACCGAGCATGACGCACGTATGGGTCTCTACAGACCTTACCGTTTGCAAAACACAGTTTAGCATTTGAAAGCCAACATAGTCGGTTACATTACATCAGAGACAGAAAAACTCCAGTCATGTTATTATTAAGGAGTGATGTTTTGGAGAAAGGCCACGGTACACTAGACTTATCATTGATATTTGACATACTATATGACATTTATAAAAGACTGAGAAGAATACAAACTGAATACAGAGGGATACAGACTCGTGTGCACATGCCCATGTGAACTCTGTCCTGCTGATGAAGAGTATTTCTGTCAGTCTGAATGAAGATGACGGGGATCAATGGAGTATTCATGTCTCTGAGGATTCACTTCCTGTCATTTCCTCCTTCTGGAAACTGATTCACTGGGCTAGTTTACATTCTTCTGGGGCTCATGGGTCATTCAGTTCATTCATCAAAATGAATGTAAGATATTAAAACCTAATTAATTCTTAATTTAAAAACGCCTTATGAATCTTAAAATCTTTTCTGAATGCTCAAAGCTTAATAAAGCACTAATTTCATACACAAAGCCACAACACTGCAGAGCACAGAAAAAATGGGAAGTGAAGTGGTGACACAAGATGAGACGAGAAGAGAAATTATATGGTCTGATAAAGAAGAATCATTGAGTCTGTATTTTGCAAGAAGAAAACAAAAGAGATGGAATAGGAAGGGACCCGGTGAGACAAGATTAGACATTATGTTGCCTGATGAAGAAAAACTGTTGTGAGTAAATCTCATTTTGGAAGAGAAGAAAACATAAAAGGAGTGAGGTGAGACCAAAAGAGAGAAGATGTCTGAAGATTTTACATGTCTAAAAAAGAGAAAAAGAGATGGGAAGGGGAGCTGAGACAAGATGGGACAAGAAGAGAGAAAATGAGATACTGGATCTGTGATAAAGAGGAGAAGATATGGGAAGAGGAGGTGAGAGAAGAAAAGAAGAGATGAGAAAGATTTTTCCACCTGAATCATTTGTCACCTGAATCAGCTCACCTGAAAACACTGTGAGATGTTACACATAAGAGATGGGACAGGACACGGCCAGGTGAGAAAATGACATTAGAAGAGACGAGAGGAGACATTAACAAAGACAAACCCATAGATGAAGAATGGGACAGGATGAGGTAAGAGGACACGAAAAGAGACAAGACGAGAAATTGTTAACTCATGAGGATCTACTGAATTGTGTGCAAATCTCACTTGAAACTTTCTGGAAGAGAAGAACATAAGAGATGGGACAGGACAGTGCCAGGTGAGACAAAATGAGACTAGAAGAGATGAGAGAAGATGAGATGAGACATTAACAAAGACAAACCTGTATTTGAAGAACAAAAGAGATGGGACAGGATGAGGTGAGAGGACATGGAAAAAAAGACAAGATGAGACAAAAAGAGACAAGACGAGAAATTGTTGACTCATGAAGTGTGAGAATTGCGTGTAAATCTCACTTTAAACTTTCTGGAAGAGAAGAACATGGGAGAGGACAGGGACAAATGAGACAAAATGAGACTAGAAGAGATAAGATAAGACAAGATGAGATATTAATAAAAAAACTAAATCCATTGCTGAAGAACAGAAGGGATGGAACAGAATGAGGTGAAAGGACACGAAAAGAGACAAAACGAGAAATTATGTTGACTGATGAAGATCTACTGCATAGGTCTTCAACCCTGCTCACTGTCTCGCAAAGTTTCCAACCTGCTTCAGCACAACCGGACTGACTTTTCAGGTGATCCTGAATACCTTGATTAGCTGGTTCAGGTGTGTTTGATTAGTGTTGGAGCAAAACTCTGTAGGAAAGTGGGTCTCCAGGAGCAGGATTGAAGGCCTACGATCTACTGTATTGTAGATCGACTGTATTTAAGCTTTCTGGAAGAGAAGAACAAAAAAGATGGGACAGAATGGGCCCAGGTGAGACAAGATAAGATGAGACATTAACAAAGACAAACCCATTGTTCAAGAATAAAAGAGATGGGACAGGACGAGGTGAGAGGACATGAAAAGAGACAAAACGAGAAATGATGATCTACTGAATTGTGTGCAAATCTCACTTTAAACTTTCTGGAAGAGAAGAACATAAGATATGAGACAGGACGGGGCCAGGTGAGATAAAATGAGGCTAGAAGAGACAAGATAAGACAAGACGAAACAGTAACAAAGACAAACTCGTAGTGGAAGAACAGAAGAGGTGGGACAGGACGAGGTGAGAGGACACGAAAAAAAATGAGAAATTATGTTGACTGTTGAAGATCTACTGTGCAAATCTCACTTTAAGCTTTCTGGATGAGAAGAACATAACAGATGGGACAAGACGAGGTCAGGTGAGACTAGAAGAGACGATATAAGACAAGACATTAAAAAAGACAAATCCATTTGTGTCTTTTGCATTGAGGATTTTGAAAGAGGAAAAGAGACAAAACAGAAAGGAGTGAGGTGAGATGAGAAGGCGATGAGACATTAAATCACCTGACACAGAAGATCGATTTTATGCAGATCTCACTTTGTACATTTTACAAGAGAGAAAACGAGTTGACTGAGATGAGAAGAGAGAACAAATGAGAAATTACATTGTCTGATAAAAAAGAACTATTGTGTGCACATTTGGCAAGAGGTGGTCTTGTTTAGGGGCCTTAAGAAAATTGTTTTAGAAAATGATTGCTTTTTTCATTTGTTTTTTCGCTTGTTACGAGACCTCCCAGAAGCAGGTCCCTGCACGCCCAATAAAATAACCCGAGATTTATGTGAAGGCTTTGCAACCATGATGAAATGGCACTCTCCCTCAAGCAAGACGAAAGTTATCATCTGCATCGCATTTGTGTTTTGAAAATACCTCCCTCTCGGACAGAGACCATTTTCCCAAAGTGGATTACTTTGCCTAAGCAATGTATGGAAATTTAAAAAGTGTGCCATTTTCATTGCTAAAAGAAAAATGGGATCTGAGAAGATGAGGCGAAGCGGCAGACGCATCCCCTTACTTTAAGTTTTCCCACCTTGTTTCTTAGCCACGTTTCAGAACTCTAGTTAATTCAAAGCTTTACTTCAGAAATTAAAATGCCCATTTTAATTACAACTTTTTATTACCGACAGGCCCTTAAGAAAAAAAAGACGTAATCAAAGTTACGGGAATTTTTCGATCACCAGGAACATGACATTCATATTGCCTAGGAAATTAATGAGCTCATTTCTAAAACTGATCCCGTCTCAAAAATAAAGCCAATGTGGCCAATTTGAGCAAAATGGGAGCCCTCAGCTCTGAATGCATTTCCAGCTGTCTACAGTAATTTGTCATTTAATGGTTTCTATCCTCCTTTTTCCAGACATTCGTGAAAGCGGGAGCCCCAAACCGGTGATGGTTTTCATTCATGGAGGATCGTACATGGAAGGAACAGGAAATATGTTCGACGGAAGCATCTTGGCCAGTTACGGCAACGTCATCGTCATAACCGTAAACTATCGGCTTGGTGTGCTCGGTAAGCAATTTGATTTTTGCTGAACTTTACCCATCGTGCCTCATACGATGTCCTCCGAATGGCTTGCTTTAGCTTTGTTTCTCTCCACTGAGGTGGTTTTCTTCCAGTGCAGGATGATTTAGTTGCCTGTGAATAGCCTCAAGCTCATAAGCATAAAACGGGTGAAGTGGCAATGTTTTCCACAGTGGCGTGCATGCATGAAAACTTATTATAGAAAAGTTTGCCGTAGTTGTGTGTGATTTAAGGTGATAGTAAATACTGGAACTATCAAAGCTTTATGACCTTCCAGTTTCAATCACAAAACAACCTCTAGCCTGTATGTGTCTCTCTGACTCTTTCCACATCGCTATTCCTCTTCTTCTGTCAGTTATTATTTTTCAGTGCAACAGATGCGTGCATAGAGACTAAATTGATGTCTCATCATTATTTGTCTGTAAGGTTTTATGCAAATGTGTCTCTGTGTTCATGATAAATCAGTCAGTGTTTTTATTTTGTACAGCCTTTTTAGTTTCAGAGTTAATATTTCAGATTAAAATGATGGAAACTTGCATGGAAACTTGGAGAAGAGTGAATGCACGGTGATTAGAAAAAGGGATTTGATGAAACCACCAAAACCTTTTTGAGAACAAATATTTCTGATCTTTCCTTTTCTATATTTTTAGTCTAATCTTCTAAATGTCTGATCTTCATACAATTACAAAGAACTCTCGGCTAGAAATGCAACACTGATCAATTTAGATTGAAAATGCTGTTGAGGGTCATTTTCAATTTTCGGTCCGATCAATTTTATAACATCCTAAATGCCAACATAGTCAATGTTTAATTTGGAATATGCTGGTTATTAGCCAATTATTGAGGGGAAATGTGCCGGTTGTCACTTTTAAGATGTGATTTGTCATGCAGGGTCAATTTGATCTTCAATAATAATAGAATGGAAGAGTTACACAATGAGTTACACATCAAAGTGATGACTTGTCAATTAAATAAGAGCTATAAGTCAATATAACTCGTGTACTGTTCAATTTGTGGGGTGTTTGTTCCAACAGGCTTGTTAAAGAAGGTTTTTTATTGTCAGATTAATGAATTTGTTCACATCTGTATGGTAGAATTCACCATTCTGACCAGATGCTCATATGCTGGTTGCATGAGGCATCTGTTTGTGCGTGTCGTTAGCCTGCGCTTCATAAAAATTCAAGAATGAATGTATGAATTCTGAAATTAGCCTCAGTTATTTTGCATCAGAATCATCACAGTATATCTCTCCGCTGGTAAATGAGGCCCAATGTGATCTTTCTCCGCTAATGATTCAGCTCGCAGCCATCTTCCCTCAGTCACCCTTAGCTTTTTATAACAAATCCACTGCTGATGATTGGCTGTTTTTTTTCTAGCTAAGGCACACAGATCCATTAGGGGGTTTAAGCATGTGCCCGCATGCCACAACCCTTAATTTATTGTTGCTGTGTTTTTCTCATGGTTGTCTGGGGTTCGGCTAAGCTCCGGAGCAGCCTTTGGGAAAGGTGCAGTAATGGTGAGAGGGCCTAATGGATTATAGCACTGCACACAGTCTGAGTGTCATTATCAGAACTGTTGTAGATTTATGGAGCGAGTCGCTCTCGTCATGCCCCCCTGAATAAAACTGCTCTCCGACAGCTAATCAGCTGGCATAAGGGCCTGTTTTACCGAGCACCACCATCGTATTTTTTTTGGTGGTGCCGGTGTCCCAATTCTCTTTAGCGACTATCCTTTAAACCCAGCCAGTAGCACAAAGCGTTAAACCAAAAATAGCATCACACCTGTACGGAATAAATAACTAGAGTTAAGGTGGTGTTATTGTCCATTATCAAAACTGACCATATGTCTAAAATGTCCTGGTTTTGGCTTTGTTTTTCTATTGTTTTGGAAAACATTGTGGCGTGTGAGAAGGTGGGATTACATGCACATAATGTATGAGGACTGTAGAGAACATCAGTCGACAAAACCTGGACCTGGAAATGAGGACATATGCTCCCCCTAAGTAACTTCCAAACCAAGCAGCTTTCTGTTGGTGAACGCAGTGAATCTGCATGACCAACTTGCCTGTTTACCTTTGGGACAAACTGTATTACTTTTGAAATGACTGGATTTCAGCAGTGAAATTTTGCAGAGCAAAGGTAAATGTGGTAAAAATGATCTAGCAAATGAAAAATGTTCAAATGTTTCCCACAATTCTGCTACACTGGTTTAAGATTTAAGGTTTTGGTTGATGTAATGTAGTCATGTCCAGGCCAGGCTGGTTTTGTTTAGTGGTTAGCTGGTTTCCAAGTAATAGTTCAATGGATCACAAAACTCATGGCTCGAGTAATATGGTGGTTTTTGGAACAGCAAGAAAAAATATTTCACTAAAACACTGCTTTCCATTTATTACTTAAAGCTAAGTACTTCGATGCCACAGCAACAACATGATTAAAAACGAGTGAACAGCCATTAAAAAATAATAACAAATACACAAATTCTATTAGATAAATACAACAGAACAAAGTTACAGATAAAATATTGTCAGTAGTATTTAGGTACAGAAATGTAAGAATCATGGGTAAATTATATCACTGCATTATGGACGCCCGTATCCACCACTACAATAAAAAAAAAAAAAGATAATTGCGAGTTTACATCTCGCAATTGACTTTTTTTTTCTCAGAATTGTTAGATATAAACTCACAATTGCAAATGATAAAGTTAGAATTGCAAGACAAACTTGCAATTCTGGTACATAAACTCGCAATTCTGAGAAATTAAGTCAGAATCACAAGATATAAACTGACATTTCTGACTTTTTTTCTTGGATTTACAAATTTATATCTCGTAATTGTTTCTTTTTTTATCAGAATTGTGAGTTTATATCTTGCAGTTCTGACTTTGACACAACTGCAAGTTATTAAGTCAGAATTGTGATATAAACTCGCAATTGCAAGAAAACAGTCATAATTGCAAAATACAAAAAAAAAAAACAAAACATAATTGCGTGCTTTTCTTGCAATTCTGACTTTATTCTTGCAATTGTGAGTTTATATCACACAATACTGAGAAAAAAGTCTGAACTGTAAGTTTAATTCTTTCACTTCTACTTTTATAATTTGCAATTGCGAATTTATATCTCACAATTCTGAAAAAAGTCAGTAATGTGAAATAACATTTTTTTTTTATTCAGTAGCGGAAACAGGCTTCCATACTGCATATTGTTTACCATATCAAACCGTGTCAAAGCTGTGTTTTGTGTTTGATTACCATTGATGACTACAACAGGTATTAATAAGCTTCTGTTCCTTTAAGACATAATGCACTGATCCAATATAATGATACACATCTGATTACTTTCTGAGCTGTTTTCGTTCACTTAAGACTGCATTTACCAGAATGATGGTTGAGCTGGAATGGTTTAAAATGTGAGTGTGTAAACACATTCTCTCTATTATGATAAACTTTTATTGCATTATGGTTCATTTTTGTTATTAATTCGCCAATCACATGCGTGCCAGACCATACACGGATCAACTACGATCCGTTCAACCCCTATTTCCCAGTGCCTGTAACACCTCTATAACCAGCTAAGGCCTGATGAGACAAGAAAACTAGCTTAGGCAAATTACACTTTTTTATTAGAAAAAAACAAGACAAAACATATTAATGTCACAACCTATCTACTGCTTTTTAAATCCATTACATTTCCTTTAAAGCGCATTGCTCTCTCGCAAATGATGTACTGAATTACAGTAGAACTGTTAACTAGATCTAAATGGGTTGTGATTTGAGTCATCAGCACTTGTTAGTCAGTGTGTGAGTGGTCGGCTGGATGCTGCGCTGGTGTAAAACAGATGCAGTCACCGGCAGAGGTGTGTGTGTACACGCGTGCTGGTTAGTTTGGTTGTTTGCTTCTTTGTCAAGACTTCACCGCATTGCTCACCCTGTAATAATTGGTTTGCTGTTTTGGTTTAATCATTCCATGTGGCCCAGCGTTGAGGATTATTATTTTTCATGCTTATTAATTTTCTTCTCCCTTGAAACAAATACCCTTGATGTTTCAGTTTCATTAGTCTTTTGCTTTCTCCAACCTCCACCTCTCTCGCTTTCTCTCCACGTTTTTTGCCTTCAGCGCTGCGTCCTTTATCACCTACTTTCTCTCTCTCTCTCTCATTCCCCTCAGTCATGTGCTTGCTTAAGCGTAAGAACGCCACAGGGTCTTTAAAGAAGCATGTATGATGTCTGACCCTATTGAGGAAGCAGTGTGTCTGGGGAGATGCTTCATTGGAGGGTGTTTATTAATCTTAACAAGCATTTAACAACTGTGAGGAATCGTCCCTCAGCCATTATTTTGCCTCCAACGCTAGCTAGTACTGGCTTTTTGGGCTTTTGTTGAGTTACTCATACTTTTGACCTAGTAGCTTCATAAAATTACTGTTTTTATTGTATTTAAAAATTAAAAATTGTGTATAAATGTTTTTCTCCCTTTTTGCAAAGCCTAGAGATCTGGTTTTGACCCAGCTTTCATGCTACAGATTTAATAGCACTAGCCTGTAGATTTAGTAGTATTCGTATATGCATGTGCATTAGTCTAAGTAATGGACCTCATTGGTCATGACTGGTGGATGCATTGGTTGAGGGCAAAAAGGCAAGCGACACAGGACAGAGGACATCTGCAATCAGAGAGGCTTTACCCTGTGAACACCACTAACCGAAGGGATTAGTTCAGCCTGCAAGAGCGCAGCAGATGTCCATCTGGGCCCACTCACTCACGGCTCCTCCTCCTCTTCTCCAAAGTCTCTCTCTCTCACTTCCTTTCGCTCTCTCTCTTTCTCGGTTCCTGGTTTTGGCCTGGTTCCACTGACATGTGGATTGCCCTGGGCTAGACTCAGTGTAGATATTAATAAGTAGTCAAATTTGGTGTGCTGTTGAATCCACAATGGAAGTTTGACATCATGATTTCATGCATTCCTGGACTTAAAGCACAAGTTAATGAGATTGCGGTGACACTTTCCTCTCTGTGGAGTATCATAATCCCTAGGGATCTTGAGAAGAGAAAATGCTGCATTCACTAGAACTTTTGGTGTTGATGAGAGTCTTTTTGACGGCATATTTCTGTTTTTGAACTTAGATGAGCACCAGAAACCACACATTTACTAGGGATGTCAAAAAGTAGGGATGCAACGATTCCTCAATGCTATTTGGGTATTCGATTTAAAAAAAAATCTTTGATTGCATTTGTCCAGTATTTGGCAAAAGTGGTGCATTCCAAATATTAAACCCATTTAAATATCATAAATAGCGTAATGCTATTAAGAATTCACAAATGCTATAAAGATATGAAGAGTTCAGATGCAAACCAGCAAAAAGCCACCTCGGTCAAAAATGAGATAATGATACTCCTGACACATAGTATATGTCCATCAAATACTTTTACTTTAAACTTGCTAAATTCCAGCCTCCGCCCAATCAGAAGTACCAGTACTTACATAGAAATCTATACAAAGTAGCCAGAAAGAAATGCAAATGCAGATGGATTTAGAGGCTTTTGCATCTGAACTCTTCATATGCGATGCAGGATTAATATATGCGCTTTAATTATTTACATGCATGTAGGTTATGTACATGCGTGTCAGAGCAGCTCCTTTCATAGTAAATGCTGCTACACAACTGTTATCATTTACATGTGTGGTCGTCTCAAACTCCGTCTCTGCATGTTGTTGTGTGTTTTGGGTTTATTATAATGTTCATCTGGGAACGCAACATGCGCTATTTCATCAGATTTGTAAGGTAAATAATTTATAAACCTACGCAAACACAGGAGAATACATCATTATCTTTCTCAATATACTAACTGTTCATTGAGATTTTAAAATAAAAGCTCAAACCCTCACTCTGAGTTTGCACGTTTTGATATCCATGTATTCAAGAAATTACAGTGGCTATAGCTTTTCTATCATAAGGAAATGGCCAAATATTAAAGATTAAGTGGAGATTTGAATTAAATGTTGTTTAGTCAATACTAAACACAGATTAGATCGGGCTGTCATTATGTATTTTAAGTTTTGTTCAATAAAACTATATGACTTCTTGCTTTTGATACTTTATTTAATCTAATTATTATTGCCTCATTACTATTATATATATATATATATATATATATATATATATATATATGTATGTATTTAAGACATTTTAAAGGCTACCATTCACTTAGGTCTACAAAAAAAATAATCGTAATTATCCGATTACTCGATTAATCGTCACAATAATCGACAGGATACTCAATTAACAAAATAATCGTTAGTGACAGCCCTAGTCAAAAGTTTAGATTCTTTGCTACCAGAGTTGTGTGCTGTTCAGAATTGTGTTGAGAAAGCTTTTTAAACTTTTGTAAATTTGTAAATTGTACATTTTAACCAGAAAAGCAAGACAAACTTTGAATGTTGACTTTTTAAAGCTAAGTTTAAATGTTTGACGCAAGCCTTAAAGTTTGACGGTTCAAAGTCCTTACATCAGATTTATTTTGAGTGAAAGATCTCTTCATTTCCCAGAATGCATTATCTGTGTTTAATTTCTTTATATTGATAAATAATAACTAGGAAAAACAAAGAACAAATGAAATAAAAATATATACGTATTTAAATATTTATATTTTATTGCTGATAGTTACAAAGCTGCATTTAATTAATTAATTTTAATTTACAAAAAGGTAATATTGTAAAATATTTGTACAATTTTCTATATGAATGTATTTTAAAATGTTATTTAGTCCTGTGATGGCAAACCTGAAATCTTTTGTACCATTATAAATGTCCTTACTGTCACCCTTGATCAGTTTAATGTATCCTTGCTGAATAAAACAAAATATTATTTTGAAATAAATAAATAAATAAAAAATCTGATTTCAAACTTTTCAACAGTAATTTTAAAATGGAGCAGGCAGGAACTGAACCCTGGACCAAACAATTGAACCAAGTAGTTTGGGGAAAGAAGTTATCCAATATTTGAGGAAGAAATAACTGCCTGTACCCTTAGGGGTTTATTTACTGTATCACGGAGAGAAATTGAACTCAAACCCAGTTGCATGTGAAGCTCAAGTAATTTACGGAGTTCTCTCCCGCGCCTGGGACTTGTTGTCAGGATGACCACCCTGACTTCCAGCCACACTGCAGGGTCTGTTAAGCAAGAGGCTACCAGCAGATGGATGTGTCCATGCGCCTCCATCCATCTCTGCCATGGAGCCAGAGATTAGCCGGGTCCGCTCGTGGGCTTTTCGGCTGGGACCAACTGCCACTGCGGATGATCAAGGTGCTCGCCGGGATTCACGCAGTGCTGTAGCTTCTGCCTGGGGAAAACAGATGGACATGTTTAACACCTCAGAAATGAACTACGCTGCAGGACCAAAGCCAGGGATCCCTCTGAGCTAGAATGGATTGCGTGTAAACCTCTGAGGGTGGAACAAATCTTTGGTTTGGTGCTTGGGTTTTTACCCCCCATGCATTACATTCAATTACAATTCCCATGGAGATTCCGTAGAAATGCTTTCCCCTTCTCTGCTTTGGCACATTTATGCTAAAGGATTAGTTCACTTTTGACAGTTAAAAATCCTGATACTTTACTCACCCCCATGTCATCCAAAATGTTCATGTGTTTCTTTCTTAAATCGAAAAGAAATTAAAGGGTCCTATTACGCTTTTACAAAGTCTTGATTTTGTTTTGAGGGTGTACTAGAAAATGCTCTCATGCTTGGTGGTTCGAATAACGCATTATTTTTCACATAGTTTACATTATTACAGTTCCTTTCTCCCCAGTTTGGCACAAATGGCTCGATTAGTTCCGGGTTTGATGAAGGTCGCCTTCCGAAAAACTAAATGTGTTGTGACTGGTTAGCTGTCCTAGTGGTTTGTGATTGGCGAACAGCTTAGACGCCGTTTCAGTACTGCCATGCCCTTTGTCAAAGCAGCAAGTTCTGTCTGCTACGTTATAGTTAAGGCTATATTAAGGTACAGTTGACTCTACAGTAGTGTTGGGTCCTATCATCACCCTGCATTATCGTGCTAATTTATTTAATTATTTACATACATAGTTTCATTGCCCGTAACCAGCTCCAGCATAATGATAAAAGCAGCCAAATGTTTTTAATATGACTTAATTGTATCTAACATGACAACAATTGAAAAAAAACATTGTAAATTACTAATTATAATGCTTACATTTCCTTAGTTATTCAAGGAGCAGCTACAGAAAATGAGCAAAGAACATTAACGTTATCAAAGAACATCATCACTGATTAGCCTAACCTAGTCTAGCACAAGTTTATACATTTTAAAAGACACTCGCGTTATAAGTGAAGCTTTCGACATTGTATGATGAATAAATCTCTTACCACACACTGCACACATCTGCGATGTGTTAAGGCTCAGACACAGCCACCGGAGCTGATCACGGCCACTCTAGTCAGTGTTTGTGTTTATACCAGCCGTGCCTCGGTATGTGTTTTGACCCCCTATACTGCACACGTCTGCGGCGCGTTACGACTCTGACACGGCCACTCTAGTCAATGCTTGTGTTTATACCAGCTGCGCCTCAGCATGTGTTTTGACCCCCTGTACTGCACACGTCTGCGGCGCGTTACGACTCTGACGTGGTCACTCTAGTCAGTGCTTGTGTTTATGTGCTCGTTGAAGCACCCCAGAAGCGTCTCTCCGCGCTGCATCACTAAAGTTAGGCTAATCCCCCACCTCATCCCTACCCACCCCCCAGCCATTAGAATTTCCGTAGGCGGAATTTATTTTAATGATATTCTAATGGGCCGCCTTGTGACATCACAACTCCCAGAAAACAACACTGTAGTCCAAAGGAGCCGTTCGTTGTAGTTCTCGAATATATTTTTTGGAGTGGACTTTGAGTTTTGCAACTTTGTAGATCTTTTTAATGCCCAAACATACACACCACACACTGACTAAAATTCAAAGAGTGAAAAAGCATAATAGGACTCCTTTTTTGAGGGAAACATTCCAGAATTTTTCTCTATATAGTGGACTTCAATGGGTTGAAGGTCCAAATTGCAGTTTCAATGCAGCGTCAAAGAGCTCTTCATGATTCCATCTGAGGAATACGGGTGTTATCCAGCAAAACAATTGTTCATTTTCTGAAAAAAAAAAAAAATTGATATACTTTTTAACAACTAATTGTTAAAACGTAATGCATTATGTAATCACAGTGGAAACATGTGGTTAGTTTTTCGGTTCGAAAAGGTAGGGTAGGGCAAAAAGTTCATCTCATTTTCTCCTCCCACATTAAAATATTTCAACATGTTGTTTTAACAAAGCCAGAAGGCAAGCCTGCAACCATTAGCCGAAAAAGCGTAACGCTTCCGGTCTGGCAGTACGTAGGAGACCAGAGGCTTTTTTTATGGATGTCAATGGAGAAGAGGCTTCACTATGCTGAATAAACAGCTTTTTAGAGAAAATAGCTTATCATTTAATGAATCGACAGCATATCTGCCAATCTTTGTAAACAATACTTTTGGGTTAAACTATTTTTAGAGTTTATCATGAAAAAGCAGCTGTTTTATTAGAGAAGTCACAGACTTTTTGTGACAGCTGGGACTTTCCATTCATACCTATGTTATCTATAAACGACGATTGAGTGACTGAAATTTAATGACGTCAAGACAGTAATGTTATAGGTTATTAAGGGATACGTGATCCAAGTTAGCGTTACGCTTTCTCCAGTAGTAAGTAATACAGGCCCTCTCATCTCTGGTTTTACCTTTCTTCGCTTTGTTTCTTCCGCCTACTTCACGCGTGACCTTTCCAACGTGATTACATAATGCGTGAAGTTCAGCTAGTGCAAGATGAGCATTTGTGGTTAGAAAGTATATAAGTTTTTATGTATTTTTTTAGAAAATGATAGATAAGATCCTTGTTTCTCAGCTGTAGAGCTCTTTGAAGCTGCGTTGAAACTGCAATTTACCTCAACCTTCAGCCCGCTGATCCCCACTGAAGTCTTCTATATGGAGAAAAATCCTGGAATGTTTTCCACAAAAACTTCAATTTCTTTTTGACTGAAGAAGGAAAGACATCAACATCTTGGATGACATGGGCACAAGTAAAGTATCAGGAAAAGTACATTGGAAGTCAATGGGCGTCCGTTTTAGACCCTACTGAAACTATTAAAAGATTTAAAATATCTTCTTTTGTGTTCCACAAGTCCTACAGGTTGGAGCGACATGAGAATGAATAAATGAAGGCTGAATGTTCATTTTCAGCGAACTATCCCTCTACAGCAGTGGTATTCTTTTGGGTGCCGCCGTAAGTCCTGCTGCCTCGCAGGCGATATTTCTTGCCGATGTGGCCCTGCATATTGATCTACCAGTCTTTTAACTCAAGATTCATTTTAGAGGTCAGAACAGGGGACGTTTTTGAAAAAGAACTTTTTTTCAGATTTTCCGTCAGCGTTTTCAGCCGCACTTTTATCAGTAAGGGCAAGACAGGACAAGGCACGTTTGTAGGGAGCAGTCTGGGTTGTGACTATCTTTGGGTTTTGATATTCTGTGTCCTGTGTACTCTGGAAATAAGAGATAAGTGAAATGAGCTTTTTCTACCTATAAAGTTCTGCGCGTGGATCTGAGGCCCGAGTGTACGGCTGCTGGTACGTCTCATGTTGAGATTGGACTCTGAATGATCCCTCTGTGATTTTGAAACACCTTGAGTTTTGTTGGTCTGTTTATAGAGCTTGCGTGTACTGCAACATACTCGGTTATCGGATTAAGATCACCACATACTATAGAACCTTGAAGTCGTTCATCTCGGTCCTTGTAACTTGCCTCAATCCCTCACTGAGATTCATTTATGATTTTGTTGCTGAGGAGATCCACAGCTGTAAATTTCCCCCAAATGCAGTTAATCAGAGGTTAGCCTGTAGCCCCAACGGATAAAGATTTATATCTCTAGTCACCAGCCCCAAGCTTCTTGGCTCTTGTAATTCTGTTTATTCTGTTTGGCCTCAACAAAATTGTATTTACTCCACTGACTTCTGAGCTACCTACTTTTTTGTGTGTTTGAAGGCTCCAATTCTGAAGTCTTGTGAAGTTGTATGTAGTACCCGCTGGCGTTCAGGACACCCCTGCTGCCTCCATGGAGCTCTGGGCCCCCTCACAGCGTTGTGAGCCAATTATATTATGGTTAGTTTATCAAAAACGATTTTTCTTCACATAGAAGCTACATCAAAGCAAGGAACGTTTTTATAACAGAGCTACATTCTGATTGTAAATTTAATTGCTTTAAATTGACACCTAGTGTAACGGCCAAGTAAAACGCATAAAATATATTATTTAAATTATTTACAATTATAATTATTTATTTTACTTATTTATTAAATGGATTATTAAATGATTTGGTAGGAAAGATTTGTTAAATATTATTAAACAGGTTTTTGCATTTAAAACATAAAATATATTATTTAAATTATTTATTCATATATCTTAACAAATAATTTTAAAATAATATGTATTATTTACAACAACAATAAAAACCTCACAAGAATATTAATAGTAGTAATATTTTATTTTCTGAAATATTTTATTTAAAACAGGGATTTATTATTATTATTATTATTATTATTATTATTATTAAGTGACTTACTAAATGAAGTTTGTAAAACATTAATACGTTTTTTGCTTTTAAAAATATACATTAAATATATTATTTAACTTATTTACGATTATAATTATATATTTTACTTATTAAATGGCTTATTAAATGATTTGGTGGGAGAAGTTTTTTTAAATATTAATAAGCAGTTTTTGGCATTTAAAAATATACATAAATTATATTATTTAAATTATTGTTGTTTATATATGTTAAAATAAAAACCTCACAAGACTATTCGTTTTTAAGATATTTTATTATTTAAAAACAGGGATTTATTATTTATTAAAAATGTATGTTATCTGTTCATATATATTCAAAACCAAATGTATTATTCACAATTATAATTATTTATTTTATTTATTAATTAAATGGCTCAATAAATTATTTGGCAGGAAAAGTTTTTATTAATGTTTTTTATTATATTATTTAAATTATTTGTTCATATATTATTAACAAATAATTAAAAAAATAATAATGTTTAGTAAAAAAAGTTTAGTAAAAACTGTTATTATTAGTAGTTGTATTTTGATTTTTATTATTATTATTATTATTATTATCATTAAATGGCTTGTTAAATGATTTGACAGAAATATTGTCAAATATTAATAAACAACTTTCAAATGTCAAAATGTGTATTATTTATTTGTTCATATATATTATAAACTGTTTATTATTTACGATTATAATTATTTATTTTACTTATTTATTAAATGGCGTATTAAATGATATTGCAAAATATATTATTGATCATATATTAACAAATAATTAAAATAATGATTATTCTTTACAATAACAACAATAATAGCCTCACTAAACTATTAGTAGTAGTAGTAGGTGTCGTAGTATTTTATTATAATTGTAAATTGCATTTTTAAATAAATCTAGACCAAAAAAAACAGCGTTTTGCCATTGACCTAAATAAAAATCTAAATTGCCCACAATAACATCATTGTCTATCTCCATCAACAGCGCTGTTTTACCCCGATACAAACACCCACACATGATGTCATTGCTTGTGGGTGGGCCTTGAGATCTGCGTTACGCTGCCGCTGCCTTAAAACATGCAGGGATGTTTTCCTACATCAGCTGAGCCTGTCATCAGTAACCATGAATCTTTTTACCCTATAGAGACATGCGGATAATGTCTGCAGTGCGCCGTGAATCCGATGACCCAGCGTTATTATTGCCCTTGAGACCCTGCGCTCGCTTCGCTCTCTATTACAAATATTTTGACTGCTGTCCTTGAGTAACGTGTTATTTTAGTAAAGGCATCCAGCATTGTCTAATACCTCAGAAAATCCAGAAATCCCTTTGAAGGTCAATCTCTTTTCCCCTTGCGGCACAGTGATTATTAGTCAGCGCTGCTAGGGGAAAAAATGCGCTGTGAAGGATTATGACAGGAGAGCTGTGGGGTGAGTCAAGAATGGTGCCAGCTACCACACTGGTGGCAAATATATAAATAAATAAGCACTGAAATGAGCTAATAACGGAGCGGCAAGCTTAAAGTTCGACACACGAACCGTCGAAACTGGCGACGCAGGTGTTTTAGAAGCTACAGCTGTTTTACATTCTGCCCTGCTGGTTCTAATTACAAGAATCATCAAGAAAAGGAACGCTGGATCATTGATATTAATCTCCACGATTATTACTCATTCTCTTTCCTGTATCCGCACAGGAACGTGTCGCTATGGTGTAGAGACATCAACATCCATCTTCATCCTGCAGCCGTGCAAGTCTGTAGCACAGCGTGTGAAGCTGGATTCAGGCTTTAACCAAGAAGGGGATTTATAGATACTGGCCTTACAGGCCCATAAGTGCCCCCGCTGGGTCAGGGGGGAGAAGTGATGTGAAGTGTATTTTATGGCCCATTTGAGAGTCATGTTCTTGTATGTATAGTAACTGTCCCCTTTAAAGACTGCTGACAGTAGCCACTGGCTGTCTGCTGCAGAACTGAGCTGCATGTATGTGTATGTTTACTTCAGCTTATACCCTTCGTAAGCGGTCGGTCAACATATTTTGCTTCCACCGCCTTAGTTTTTCCTATTATGAGTCTTCAGGGAACACTGTTTATGAAAAATTAATAAAGTGCTTAATGGAGGCAGATTACCTCGAGGTGCCGTTTGTTGCAGTTCCTCTCGAAATAACATTTCGGCCAGAGAGAAATAATGCTGCCCACCTGTATGTCAAAAAATGACTAAAGGAATCAGTAGTTCTTGGTTCTTGACTTATTAGTAGTGGCTCGGGAAGTAGTGGTTTGTCAAACATTAATAAGCATTTTTTTTTTTGCATTTAAAACTATATGTAAAATATATTATTGAAATGATTTGTTAATATATATTGACAAATAATTAAAAATATTATTTTTATTTGTTATTATTTATTTATCAAAG